>JANHFQ010006931.1:37628-47812 GCA_032468035.1 Aparallactus werneri | reverse complement strand
AGCCTGGTGAGATTCGAACTACAGTTAATTGCAGGCAGCTGCTCTCTAAGCACAGCACCCTACAGACTGAACCACCACGGCTCTTAATGCTATTATTTTAGCCAAATTGCATACTCCAGAGTCTCTGACAATTGTACATAGTAGTTAATCATTGATATTAGTCCCGTCATTTTTTGGCAGAACTATAAAACACAGAAGCAAAAGGAACTAAATCCATCTGAATAGATCTCTGCAAACAAGAGCTTTCATCTATACCCCAGGTAAATCCAGATTAACCAAGAGAAATTTCTGGTGGTTCTTTTTTATTCTTGATGTTAAGAGCTCTTTCAACCTTCCTTCCCTCTTTCAGAAAATGTCTGGAATTTAGATGTATTTGATTTTTTTTCTTTTGACAATTTTCTGGATTTTTTCCCATTTCTCCAAGTGAACTCCTTTGGCCACTGAAAAAATATTATTCTTTTTGCCAGCCAACGAAGTATCGCAGCCAGGTTTCTATTATTTGCATTCCTTTGTAAAAGCATTTCCTTAATGCATACTGTGTTTCCACAACTGGATTAAGTTTTTCAAAGGAGCAGAGTTTTATTTTTCCTGAATTTTTAAAAAGAGGAGCATAACCTGTTGTCTCAAAGCACTGAAGCATGTATATTAAATGCCCGTTTCTGGAAGGTATTTCACATGTGTCATGAATTTTAAAAACAAAAATCAAATAAATAAAGGTTTCCCCTTCTTCAGTGAGCTTTGCCAAATGCCACCTGCTTGCAACTTAACCTCTGAACAATTGGTAAGCAGGTGAGATTTTGTTAAATGTAGGGATCCCTTTCAGGAATAGACACTTGAGTACCATGAAAGTCATAATCTACTTAAGATGAATCAGTGAAGTTTTCTTAAAGGGCCCAACTGAAACGGAACAAGCTTGGATGACCTATCTACATGCTTTATAAAATGTACCACACTAGGATAATGATCTATAAGTTTTCCCAAGGCTTGTGCATTACAAACCCAGAATTCCCCTGAGAATGCAACCTTTGGCTGTGTGATTTCTGAATTCAAGTTTAATGCTAAAGCAGTTCAATTGGAAAAGTAATTTGGGTTTAAGTTGTAACTTTGGACTAGTAAGTAACTCGGTTTTGTAAAACAGATGCAAAAATGACAGTTTGCCAGTACATAATGTCACTTAGTGAGATGGACTATGCCTAAACAAATTTATTAAACAAATAAATTATAAACAAATAAAAGTTTGTCAGATTGTCAAATTGTTTTGTTAATTCTACAAACCTCTCATCCTGAAGAGTCCTTGGTTTTATTTACCTGATGGTCTTCCTACTGCTAAACTCTAACTATGCCCAGAAAAAATAAACTCCCATAAACCAGCATCCCCAAATAAAATCTTCATGTTCAGAACAAGATAAAATATAAAATCATCTTTCCCCCTTCATATCACACTGAATTCTGGATGGTAATTAAACATAGTAACAGCTATATCAGTGATTCTCAACCTTGGCAGTTTGAAGAAAAATGCAAGCACAGGTAGTTCTCAACTTACAACGGTTCATTTACTGACTGTTCAAAGTTACAACAGCATTAAAAAAAATTACTTATGACTGTTTTTCACATTCACAACCATTGCAGCATCCGCATGGTTTACATGACCAAAATTTAGAAGCTTGGCAACTGACTCATATTTATGATGGTTGCAGTCTCCTGGGCTCAAGTGATCACTTTTTGCAAACTTCTGATTCACTTAACAACTGTGTCACTAATTAACAACTGAAGTGATTTTCTTAACAATTGTGGCAATAAATGGGGCAAAATTCACTTAACAAAAATCTCACTTAACAATAGAAATTTTGGGCACAAATGTGATCATAACTCAAGTGCATAACCTGTACTTTCCTTTTATTCTTGTTTCCAACCAATTGATGAAAAGGGCTATAACACTGTAGCCCTCCTGAGTGCACCAATACACCAGTGTTTTTCAACTTTGGCAACATTAAGACATGCAAACTTCAATTCAGCCATCATGATTTCTGGAGAATTATGGGAATTGAAGTTTGCTACCTTAAGGTTGCCAAGGTTAAGAAACAGTCCTATTCATAATACGTTCAAAAATGAATTCAAGGCATTTAAGGATTTAAGCACTTCCTTTTCAAGTAATTTTACATCAAAAATATATTGCAGCATATGCCTGGATTCAGATGCATCATTTAAAATAGGCTGAGCATAATTCTGGGTATTGAATTCCAGCCCAGTTTTAATTGACTGCCAGCTCTTAGCCACTTTCAATGGCTGAAGACAGCCAATCGCAATGCTGTAATTTCTAAATATACTTTGTACTTTGCCCAGCAGGAGACAAACTAGCAGGCATTTCAGTCAGCATTTTCAAATATAAACATGACATTTCAGCTGCCCACAACAGACCCCTGCCTTTAGACATTTTAGACATCCCTAATGTTGATAACACTGAAACCTAAGCAATAAAAAAATTTTTAGATTTTAAATTGTTTTAGTAGGGGTGTTCTATTTAATCTATTTTTAATATAATGTATATTTATTGTTCTGTTTTTAATTTTTCCCCCTTGTAAACCGCCCTGAGTCTTCGGGAAATAGGTGCGGTATATAAATCCTGGAAATAAATAAATAAAAATAAATAAAGTTGTATCATTGTCTACTGAAAGAAATATTCAGTGGAATGGCATAATCCCTTAAAAATCTCTTTGGACGCACATTGGGTTGACTTCCCATTTTCATCCAATCAGACTGTAATGCTGTAAATGACTGCAAATCATTAAATTAAAATTTTTTAAATGTGAATGTTTGCTGGGGAGAGAGGCCAAAACAATCAAGATGTGGTTGTCTCAAAGCCCTGTATCGTTTTTTGTGTGCAACAAATGAGCTACCTTTAAAACAGAAGTGGGGTTTTGATGTATGGTTTCGGCTACCACTTTTATTTATTTTTTACTCTCCAGCAAATGGAAATGTCCCTAAATATATGTTAACCATTCAGCCTTTTCAATCATCTAACTGTTGATATTTTAATAATGAAACATAACTTGAAATAAATTAATGCATTGTCACACTCTCCATATATTTAAAATGCTAAAAGTATCAAAGTAATAATACTAATAAAAATAATTTTAAAAACAAGGTCCTACTGGCTAATGCTCTATTCCTGAGGTCTAAAAGGATCTAACCATGAAGCCTTCTTATCATTGCTTCTTCCAGAATGTTTCTTTTTTAACTTGACAATCAACCCCAAAGCTTCGGGACTTCCTAGTGGCACTCCATCCAAGCTTTGTCCAGGTCTGATGCTTCTTAACTTTCTCAACATCAGCTATGCTTGGCTGAATGCTGCCCCCTGCTGAAACCTCTTTACTCAACAAAAGCTACAGCTCAGCACAATTAGAGGGAAACTTTTTTGACATTATTTGTTCTTTTCTATTTGAATAACACCACAGAACCACAAAGACACACAAAGTAAATTTGTATTTAAGTTTCAGCCCATCCTATTAAAACTGGGCTTTAAAAAAAACCAGATTAAAGCAGTACTGGAACCTATATAAATGGAAGTGAACGAAACATAAGGAAAAGGAAGGTCTATTTATAAGTAGAAGAAAGCAAGATATCCCACTGGTGAAAAATGAGCAAAGATATTCTAAAACTGCAGTTTAAAAATTTGCATGCTGACTGATACTTCTGACTAGACATTATACATATGTATGACAATTTTAGGATGTGCCCTGAGGAGTCTGTTACACTTTAAACACTTTAAATTATTACTTTTTTCAGAATATTTTTCTTCCACTCAAAATCAGGCTTTATTATTGCCATTGCAGAAGCAGTAGTAATTAGGAACATGCATAATTTCTATAGTTTAAAACAATATTTTTAAAATAAAGGAAAGAGGGAATTGGTCAAAGAAAAAGTCGGATAAGCAGAGCAAGCAATCCCCTATTCTGCAAATTACAGAACTGTTCAACTGCACTCACAGAAAGATAAGAAGAAACGATTAGAGCTTACTATTAATACTTCTTCAAAATGCTATTAATTATATTGTATCATAATTGTTCTGGATTTCATACGGTGAGTGTATGATATAAAACAAGAATCCCAGTTGCTCCCTTCCAATTTCAATACCCTTTTCTACAACTCTCAAGAACTGAGTCATTTCAATTAAAGAGAAAAACCAGTTGCATTCTATCTCTGGGAGATTATGGGTTGGCTTTATTTTCCTGGAATTGAATAACCATGAATTTGTAAAGTGTGCCCTAAACTAGCTGCTGCCAAATATGTTCTGCATTGCTGGGGTATTTCTTCTTTCACTCCATTAGCAGAATTTATATATTAATACACAAGTTCACAACAGCTTCACAGCATCTGTGCTTGCCATTTACTTCTCTGAATAAGTAAATAAAATGAGTAAAATGAGGGAATAGAATCTTAACAAGAAATTATTAGTCACTTTTTTTGCAGAGCAAAAGTTAACACATTTGCATCATTATTCTAATATGATTATTTTTATTTCTAATATAATTGCAATGACAGAGGAGAAAGAAAATAGTTGATAATTTGTATTAGTTTAGAAATATTTTTATTTCTTGTTTATTTTAGAAATAATTTTCATTTAAACATAATCCTCATTTATGGATGTGAGAATTCCACCAAATAAAAGGTTTGCCCTAAGGTGGCAGCCTGTTAAATAATATAGAATGGATTCCATTTACTAGGAGAGAATATGAAATGTTGAACATGAAATGCTGAAGGAAACCTAAAATTAAAAATAGATTTCTATGCTCCCACCCCATAAATCTTGTTTTCACCCCATAAATCTTGTTTTCTTTCTCTCTTGCATTTTGGTTTCCTTATCAAAATAGCCCAACTAAAAATGGAAATCAGTTCCCACCAAAGCAAGTAAGCCAAAAACAGTCTGCAGCTGAACTGTTGTGCCCATTAAATCCTTGCTAGTAACAGATGCGTTTTTTCTTTGCTGAGCTCCTAATGAATGACAGAAACAAACAGCATCAATAACATCTACTGAGCTGTTGTTTTTTTTAAAAAATGGGCTTCTTGCACTGTACATCATGATTTGAACAGACTCTAGCCATATAAAGTTGCAGCTGTAATTAGCCATGCATTGCAATTCCAATTCTGAATAAAAGAAATTAAAAATGCTCCTGCACAAGTTTGTTTGAATATATACTTTTTAAATAAGGAAAATATCTCATCTTTCAGCTGACCCTTCAGCTGACTCAGTATCTCAATGTAACATATATGTGCAAATATATTTGGGTCATTGCAAATCAATGGGACTGAAAATGCCAAAACTTATTCCAATGTATCTTTGCACATATATATTTCTTTGACTAGGAAACAGAGAAAATCTTACTTAAAAGTTGATTGGGAGAGGGCTATTTATCCTGACAGAAGATGAGTATCGTATGTTTCTATTTACAGAGGAAACATTAATACTACATTGGCACTTTCTAGAACAAACGTATTTATACATATGTTTGAAAAGTGGAATTCTCCTGGTAGCACAATGACGCAGAATTCAAGGGTAAGATCCAGCAAAAGAATAGAGCTTTCTTACCACATTTTAAAGTAGGTGTATTAATAAATCGCCATCTATATAATATCTCTCTTAATGCTACCATTAAATAAAGTGCATGCCTATGCTGAAACCATTATTTCTAGATTCTAAAACATCTGGACTATTCTACGTTAAAATGAATATATTCACATATGTATTTCAGAATTTTTGTGCACTTGCTGCAAGAAATCTGGTATGAAATCACTGCTTTCTACAACAATTTTAATTTGAATTGACAGTTCAATCTCAAAGGGAATAGATTTAAAACAAAATATAACCAAAGCAGATGTCTCTTGTCTAAAGTCCACTTTCTACCATGAAAATGTGGTATGTCAAGAATGTTGACTGAATGAAAAATGAAGATTGTGTCCATGAGCTGTATGATGCTTTTTTAAAATCTAAGTTATAATAAAGCAGAGAAATCTAAATTTTGCAAGACAGAAAAATGAAGCAGTATCAAGTGAATATGTTTATTTTAAGTCAGCAGCACACTCTGCTGGCTGCTGTATATTTTTTGTATTAAGGTTCAAAAGAACACTGTACAGCTTTAATATAAATCACTATTATTCTCCACTGGAATGGGAATTATATTCATTGTTTTCTCCTTATATTTCTGCAAAATATACACTTTGCTAGTCCTGGTGATCTATTTGAAAACAATTTTATACAAGTGCATATTATGAGGTAGAAACCAGCAATTGAAGAATAAAAAATCATGGCTATGTTCTTATGCAAAGCCACTGATAGTAGGAGATGTCTCCTAATATTCCAGTAGTACATGCTAGTTTCTTGCACTGCTTAATGCTAAAAGAAATGTATGTCAGCTTGTAATCATCACTTGGCCAGTGAGTTCTCATAATTGATTTACATCTGACCACGCCCCCTAATTCTGCAAGAAACACTAGGCTGAATATTGAACTGGCAGGCAAATGAACTGCATTTATCTTGTGGCCAAAGTGAATGGAATAGTTACGCAGAAACATTAATGCCACTGTTGAAAGAGCCCAGGTACCTCTGCTTACGATTTGTTCATTTATTATATTTATTTTCAAGATTGAAAGAAATGGGAAAATGAATGTTGAATTGTTGAATGAATCATCACCTGAATAACAGCAAACTACATTTCAGTTTATTCTTACAGGAATTTTCATGTAAACCAAATGTAGAAATGGGGTAATCTAGTTCAGAATAGGACAATTGTGACTACAACCACTTCACTCCACCTTCTCCCCTCCATAGCTGATCCACTGCAAGCATTCATCTTTGGCTAGCCCACTGTCCCTCACCACTGTTCTACCATCACTCCTCCTTTGCCCCCTCGTCCCGTGTGATTTGCCAAGGGACACTTGTCCCCAACCAATTTGCAGTGTCGGACAATTAGCCACCCACCCCAACAGCAAATCCACATGCCAAGCGATGGGCCTGTGTCTTCCCATTCGATATCTTGCGGTCAATGCCCTGCAGCCAATTGTCATAAACTCAAACTGCATCCCCACAATAGATGAGGAATGCAACAGCATCCAGAGCAAACCACAATGGTGACATACCTGTAATGACATCATTAGACAAATGCCATAATTTTATGCTTTTGGCCAAACATCTGATCCAAGTATATACAGTAAATCATTAAGCACCCATAGTTCTCATGCACTTAATGATTATCAGTAAATAGAATGCAGGTCGTCTGATAAGTCACTTGATTCTTTCAGTGCCTTTGATTATGAAGAATATTCAGCTAGAAAAAACACTTGCCACGTTTATCACTATAAATGTATTTAGTATATTTTCTCTCTTCTTTCGCAACCACAGACAACTAATTCCACATTCTCAATCTACAAAAGTTATAATAAGTACCTTGTGATATTCTCATGTTGCTCTTTCCCTCTTTATTTTTGCCCTGGAAGAGGCATTCATTTACTATTACTGCCCTGGAAGATTCATTTACTATTACTGCCCTGGAAGAGGCATTCATTTACTATTACTATAAAGCTATTACTATTACTATAAAGCTATTACTGCTGGTTTATATTATTTTTGAAATAAATTTCTCACCACTTAGGATTTGAAAACAACATTAAACTATACTTATTTTTTTCATTCTGGATCACAAACATTAACTTTAAAAATATATTGACAGAGAATGGTAATAACTGCATGGTGACTATACTGTCATTCACCTAGCTGAATGAGCTACTACAATCTTTTTATCTGAAAAAAACAGAAACACACAAAGCAAGAATGAATTCCAGAAAAAGCACATTTATCTTTAATAATTTTGAATAACAGTAAAGCAAAATGAAACTCTTTTAGTCATCCATTTTTACTTTGGAAAAAAGTCTGTATTTAGTGATGGAAATGGAACAAAAATAGCTTCAGAGCTTGTAAAGCTGCTGTGGCACTATTAAAAACATTTTTTAAAAAGATGTGGAATAAAATAAAAATAATGTAATTTACAAAACCAAAACAAAGATGGCCATCAGAACGGAGGTCCTATACAAAAGCTCACATTTGCTTGCCTATCATGGAAGAACATGTCAGCTGTATCGAAATTCAGAGATTGATATTTGAGAATCAGTGGCTCAAGGAAAATTCACAGGAGAAAATAAAAAAACAGTCATAACCAAACAAAACTCACTGCTTTTTTATATGCATGTTAAAATGATAAACTGCAATCATACAGTCACTATCTTTTTTGACCTCTTCTGAAGATGCTCCTGCTGCAGAAAGCTTTGGATGGTGACAAAAAGGAGAATGACAAAGGCCAGTGTTATTAATAATACATCTGGCCATTCTATGATCTTATTGACATCATTTAGTTGTTCCATTATAGCTGTAAAGGTCATGATGTAATCTATATTACCTTTGGAAGTCTTACGGGGTATCTCTGAAGATATATAACCTGAAACCAGACTTCTGGGGAACTAATGCAAACAGGGATTAAAGACTATAGGGCGGTGAAAAAATCGGCTCTCAAAAAAAATTCAGCTTTTGGGACAATATCCAAAAAGAATACTGTAAATAACAGGACCTTTAAAGTAAAATGAAGGTTTACAAAGTCACAAGCCAATAAAACGTACAGTACTTTGTTCATCTCTCTCTAGTCACTTTGGTTCCTAATTTAAGTGGGCATTTTTCCCATAAGAGAAGATTGTCTGCTTTTTGATAACAAATTTCCTGACAGATGGCTATACCAACATCAATCTAGTTTTTGAATTGGTTTTAAGGATATGGCTTTAGGAAAAACAACCAAAGTTTCATCATTGTAAATAATAGGTGAGTCAAACCCTATATCCTACTGTTTAATATTGCCATAGCAAATACCTATTATTGTTGGGTCCCTTGATGAAAGAAAATAAAGGCACCACCTAAATCTTGAACACATGTTTCACTTTTCCAGCTGCCTTGTTGCTGTGGAACATCATGCTAACAAGAAGTGATGCTAACAAGAAGCTAAAGCCAGTGCAGCAAATGGAGCATTTAAATGTATATAAACATGCAGACATTTAGTATATAAATAGAAATTGGCTATTTCAAGGAAATGAGGACATCCCAGGAAAGGCATGCTTCAGCTTCATATTGCCATATTTTCCTATACAGGACCACTTTAATCCTGTTTAGCTCAAAAATGTCAAAACAAAAAACAAAGCCCTTCCTCTGCTGAACCTTTTATTGTCTTAATGTTTAACATAAACATTAAGCTACTGTGTGATATCATTGGTTGATATGGGGGTCAAGCATGATCAGTATATTTATTTATTTATTTATTATTAAAACTTGCATGCTGCCCCCCTCCTTTCAGACTCAGGGCGGCATGATGACACTCAGCTGAATATTTTAACCTTTTGTGCAATAAGTGATGCTATTGAGGTTCTATCTCATGGCCTGAAAGTTGTTCAACTCTGGATGGGATCTAGTCTTGAACATGGCAACAGGTACAAGGTTCTTCCATAGCAGAAGTTGTATAATGCTAGTCCTGAAATGAGTGGTGTTTTCCTTCACAGAGCAACTGGCAGCTATGCTCAGGAACGTTTTAGCCCAGATTCATCTAGAGTACCAATTGTATCTTTTCATGGACTAGGAGTCTCTTCTCAAAGACCAACATGCCTTTATCAACTTGTGGGTGGATGATGTGCTTACATAGGACTATCCTGGAAGGCCACTTGGGCATGACCACTGATCCAGAACAAAGTCAAATAAGCAAGTCTAGGCATATCTCAATATGTCCATGTAATATCTCTGCCAAGAGAGAAGTAATAGTTAAAACTGATCCCCTGAATTCAACTCAAGGTGTTTATTATCTATATGTATAAAAGAGAAGCCCCGAAAAAAGTATGTTTGTATGTTGCTGATACAAATCCACATTCCTACACCAATTTCCCCCAAAATTTAAAGATAGCTTCCTTACCCTTGCGAAACGGTCACTGTCGGGGTCTTCAGTCTGTGGGGTGCCTTCCACCCCCAAAAAGGGGGCAAAAGAGACACCCCCCAGGAAACTGCAACAAGCCCTTCTTTTCCCGCCATTTTCCCCTTGGAATGCTAGGCCCTGTAGTTCTACTCCCCTGCACCCTAATGCCCTCCTCCTGGGTCGAGCCTACAT
>JANHFQ010006930.1:78403-89077 GCA_032468035.1 Aparallactus werneri | reverse complement strand
GGGGCGGCATAAAAATCCAAATAAATAAATAAATAAATAAATAAATAAATAAATAAATAAATAAATAAATAAATAAACACAGTCCTTTCAACAGTTCCAAGAAGGCTCCACATCAATTTGCACCACTCAGGTGACCCTGATGACACAGATAAACCTCCAAGAGACCTTAACGACCCACTAACATAATGTAAATGTCCAGCTGTCTGCAAGGAGTGTAAATCCTTCCATTCCCCACCATCCAGTCAGAGCTGAAAAAGCTTCTTGGATGAGAAGCAAAACGTCTCCAAAGAAAAACCCAAAAGTCCAGTTGCCTCTTGAAAAAAAAGTACTTTTGGGACATCCATGACTTGGATGACTGAGAATCTCCATAAACATTTGGTGCACTAGAGATAACAAAGGCTCAAGGAACATTCACTGGAATATTTAAGTGAATATTTTACAAACCAAACCTCAGACTTCTGGCTTATGTAATACCGGTGCTTGCTCCAGAATGGTTTTTATGGCCCATCCCCTCTAAACAAAGCAAAGCAAAGCAAAGCAAAAAAAAAGAGGGTATCTTTTGTCATCTATGACTAATTAACAACACAATCCTATTCAGCACTAAGTTTGAATAAAGTCTATTTGCTCACTGCACCTAGAATAATGGCAGCTCACCTGCTGATCTTGTCTGGACTTGGAAGCGATGCCGAGTCAGCCATGAATAGTCCTTGGATGGGAGTTTTGGGGAAGTATATAAAATACTTCCTTAAAGAAGGTTCTGGCAAAACACTTATGAATTATTGCCAAACTAACAATAGGAACATTCAATAAAGAGACCAGGAATTCAATTTTACTTGAAAGAAATTTTATCTTTAAGAAAGAAAAGGGAAAAACTGAGATGATTTCAGACAGATCCCTTCACTTGTACTGTATGTGAAGTAAGGATTTTTATATAAACCTGCCCATGGAATTACACTATATTACATTACATTACTTTTAGTTCAATTTTACCATCGGGAAATGAAATTCTTCCTAATCTTAAATGCAATTGTCTTATTCAGGCTACCGATTCAAAGAGTATGATCTGGATTGCTTTGTACGTGGTGAAATTTGCATTTTCTCTGAATGAAATAACTCTCACTTCAGATTGTCTTAAAGATCAGAGTGAAATAAGAAACTTTATTTAACTGGTCTTCATTTTACCGCTGTAGAGATAATAGATTATAATCATATTCTTGTTTGATGGGACATTTCAAGATAGGACTGAGAAATAATTAATCCCATGAAAATAGTACGTTTGCTTATAAAATGTTGTAACCAGATTTAATCCTTCAAGTTGCAAAAAAGATACAGTATGAAGTCTTGTCTTTTTTCTTATCAACTTCCTCAATTGGATTTCACTGCATTTCCTAACCGTGTTTTGAATTATGTAATGGAAAAGGTAAAGGTTTATGAAGATTTGGTAACCATAGACTTTGTCACTGCGCGAAATGAATGATAATCAAGCAGATAACCATGTTCTCTTATCACGCTGATTGCTTCCTGTCCTGTGCTAGCAATAACACAGTTAGTTGAGGTGTGATGCATGTGTATGTTGGCATTTTAGTTACATTGGATCAGCACAAACAGGCCAACTACTGTATATAGAGTTCAGGGTTGAAGTGATTCCTTTTTTGTGTACCGTATGTGTGTCTTTGAATTATTCTTGACTTCTGGCAACTACTTGCACGAATCCCTGCTGTTTCCTTGGCAGTATTTTCAAAAGTGGCCTTTTTCCTATTGGGTGAAGGAGAGGGGTTTTTAATCTAAAAATGTGCATTATACTTCTGGAATGTTGTCCTGTTTTGTCTGTAGAGAGGTAAGGAGCAACACACTGGGTCTGAGCTGATATTGTTATTTTTGTTGTGTGGAATCCTAAATCAAAGGTGATCTAAAGAACCCTAAGAAAGACGTGAACTCCACATTTCTCTCTAATGTTTTAATGTGATTTTTAAAGTTCTTTTCTAAAGATAGAAAAAAATATATTATTACACGCATGAGAAGTAGTGAGTTTTATTAAATAATAATGAATGAAATTCATATACTTATAATTAAATCCAAACTTTCATTTATTTGGAAGGTTTTCCTGGTCCAAATTAGTTCTTTGACCTGGCCCTCCTTATTTTTGCAGGCCTGGTCTATGACTCTTTATCCAAAGGTAAAAAGTATTTAGCACCAAAATGTTGTGCATCCCTGATATATACAGTAAAGGGGATATCAAGTCAGGGCTGAATTGTTGCTCTACAATACATAACCAATTTACAGGTTTTGGTACAGCTTGTTTTGAATGTACCAACCACATGCCACACATCCTAATGGTATTGAGTAAAAGAAACTTTCTCCCCATATTTTTTTCTTAATTTTCTGGTTTTAAAAAATCTAATTTTTAATCTGCTAGAGATTTTAGGATGGTCCATGAATTTGGATAGGAAAAAGTGTTGTTTTCACCAAACTCTGCCTGAAATCTCACTTCTTCTTCAATAATGAATGTAGGCAACAAAGTAATGTATAATATCTAGTCTCCAAAAATGTTTTAGCTGCAACAAATCTCACTGTCTAAGAGTAGTTGAATTCACTGTGTTTGAACATAATTAGGTTCCTTTGTAATACAATTTATATATGTATTTTATTGTATGCATTTAACTACATTTTTTTCTGGGAGGGTTGATTGACAGAGAGATTGGGGAGGGGGAAGGGTTTGGTGAGCTGCAGGCTGACTACCCATCCCTTTTGTATTGTATGAAAATAACACTTCTCTATTAGCAAAAACTGGTCAGTGATGTTTCATAAATGTCTCATCAGCTTTAATGCTCTTCAGACTGAAAGGGCATTGGACTGGATGAAAGAGATATACCGTATGTGTACTGCAGCATCCATAACAAGCCCATACAAGACCAACACAACTAGTCCTGATGAGACACTTTGAACTGTGCAGATGACACTATTTGCTCTGTCAAGGCAAGCAATGATGCCATTTGCTCCACTGAGGACATGTACATAGCCCTGTCAATCTTCTCTGGTGTTTCCAGTAGACATTTGTGTTTCCTGGGCTATAAAAGTGTGGAAGGAGGCTGAAAGAGCAGCTTGAACCAAAACAACATAGAAGCTTCATTTCACTTTTTAGACAGGGGAAGGGCCTTGTTGCTCCATCAAACAACTTCACAGCCTCAGTGAAGCAAAACACATTTTCAAAGCTTTGCACATCCTTAGTACTCAGGAGGAAAAGTCCATATGGTTTAGTACTGTCACTCAGCCTTGAACATCCATCCTAAAATTACTACTCTAATTGTAACCAGAAACAGCCTAAGATTATTAGAGTCTTAGTGCCTAAATCCCAGCACAATGTTCCTCAACTGTAAAATAATTTATATTTCATAAATGGTATTGATTGGTATATGCAGGCTATGATCATATATTGCGGTAGATAATTGGTAACTATTTCCTTACCAGCTTTGTTCAGCACTTCTCCCTTTTGTTTCTTTACTGTTTTAAATGTTGCTAATAACTCTGAAACAGGCTGAAATCAGACAATCATTTCTGCCTCTTACTACCAATACAGCTGTTCAGTGGTGGGATTTAAATGTTTTCCCTACTGGTTCTGTAGGTGTGGCTTGGTGGGTATGGCTTTGTGTTCGGCCAATCAGAGGTGATATTTGCTGGGGTCATCCAATAAGAGGTGGTATTTTCTGGTTCTCAAAATTATCGCTACTGGTTCTACGGAACCTGTTGGAACTGGAACTGGCTGAATACCACCTCTGCAGCCATTCCATAAAATGTATGGGACCATGGAATATTCTGCTCTGGACTCTGAGGAAGATATCTGGAAGGGAGCTAAGCAATTCGCTTGTAGTAGAAAGCTTGTAGAGATTAATATATGAGTGACCACTGCACCACTCATACCCACATACATGTGGTCCAGGAAGGGAGTTTTCTCTGCTGTTCCTCACTCCCCCCCACACACACATCTGTGGAACACTCTCCCTCCAGAAATGAGCTGACCCCCCCCCCTTTCTCTTGACTTTCCAAAAGGGGGTTAAAACATGGTTTTGCCCTCTTTCTTGGGATGCACATATGAACACACAGCCATGGGGCTGGCTAGCACCCTGAAAGCCCTCACCCCTGACCCTTAATCAATTTTTAACATACCTTTTCTCTTTCAAATTTTATACATCGTTTTTATGCTTTTAATATTTTACTGTTCACCACTCTCTGGGAAGGAGATGGGTGGTTCTTAAATAAATGGATAAAAATATAAGCTAATGTCTTAGAACGCTTTTGTAATATGAGCTTTAGAAGGTCAGAGCCTGTTTTCATACTGTAGGAGCAGAGAGGCTAGTCTGGAATCTACATTAGATTTATCACAGTTATTTCAAGTGTTTTTGAAAAGGTATATACGTTTCTCAAACTCCTTGTAAATTCTTCCCTAAAAAGCTCTCTTGAGTTAGGTTGGATTGGCTCCTTCACAAGGACATCGGTTATATAATCCTATTTAAACAAATTCAGGTTTTTTTCCTTCCTTTTTTTCAGAAGCTCTCCTTCAAGGAGTGGCTCAGGAACAAGTTTGTACTGGTCTGGCTGGATGTAAACAAGTCCAAGGGAAAGAGGTTATATCTTTCAGATACTCTGATGCAGCGGGCACTCTGAATAGGATTAGGAAAGCATAGCTCATGGTTGGCCAGCCTCCAGAAATAGTCTGTTAGTTCACAAAACTAACTGAGCTTTTTGCTGTAATTTTAGACAGGCAATTGATGTCTAAAAGTAATAAGAAAGTCTGATGTCACATTTTCAACATGGACCCCTCTACTGCTTGATGGGGCATGTCACACAAGAACACTGACAAAGAAACTATAGGAGATGACCAGGCTGTGCCTGAAGGAATGGTCAAGTGCATCATCCGTTTGGAGTCCCTTTGTGCCCACAAGAGATCTAAGTCTAGGTCCACCTTGAATTCTGTCGACTCTTATTTACCACAATTTATCTTGATCACTAGTAATTAAGATTCTTGTTTAGAGGTAGCATGGATTAAATTTTTTACCTTTGAACAACCTTGGTTCTTGATATCTGGCACCTGACATTAACATAGAGATTTCTCTCTTTCCCTGAGACATGTGGTATGTGTATGTACATGTATGAATGTATACTGCCAATCGTAATTCTTTGGATGACATGCCTTCTCTGCCTCATTGGTGGAATGGACTGATATAATGGGATGAATATGGTCCTGTAGATAACCTGGCCCTATGTCATGTAAAGGTCACAACCAACACCTTGAATTGAACCCAGAAGCAGATGGGCACCCTAGGCAGCTTGCACAATAGATGTGTTAAATGTGACATTCTTTGGGTGGCCAAGATTGAACCCAGAGCCTCCTTTTGTACCAGCTGAAATTTCTGGATATTTTTCTAGAGTAGCCCCATGTTGAGTGCATTGCAGTAGTCCAGCTAGCTGCTAGGAGATGACCAGGACATGAATGACTGAGCAGTAAGCCTTCCTATACATGAAAGGCCATAAGTGGCACATGACACAAAGTGGAGCAAAGGCCTCCTAGCCATGATTGCCATCTGCTCTTTAATCAGGTGAGACTAGGAGACCTCCTGGTTATGCACTAGGTCTGTCTGGGTAGTGCAACCCCATCCAAGACCAAAGATGATAAACACCCAGATGCAGAGGGGATGCATAGTTTGCCTAACTATTTTACTATTGTCTATCTTCTATCTCTTGGCAACTTTCTCATCAAGAGAAGATTCCTATTTTGTGCCGGCCCGTCAGACTATTTCAGCTGATGAATCTGAAGATTAAGTCTGATCAGAAAGTCATTTCTCATTTTCCCTGCCCTTCTGTGAGGATTCCAGATGGTGAGATAATTTTGCGTAGCTAAAGATGAATTGGAAAAAAACCCCCACAGAAAAATATTGTCAGGTACTAAGGATAGACTGGATTCACATATTTTATGACTTTCTTTACTCATATTATCTGATTTATTCTCCAGTTTTCCAACCACAGCACACTCATGTTAGTTAATAGTTAAAAAATATTTAAACAAAATAGCTAAAATTACGGCAGTGCAGAGCTTTGGATTGAAAAAGCAAAAAGGTGTTTCAGCAAAAACATGGGCGTTCACTTTCCAGGATCATGCAGTTGCAAGCCAGAAGAAGATGCATTTGGTTTAAGGAACTAGGAAGCTATGCATTTACTTCTGTGCAGGCCTGTAGCCAGGATTGGGCAGTAGGTCTGGCACCAAATTTCATAGCCAATTTCTTGGATGAGAAGCAAAACATCTTCAAAAGAAAAAACAAGAAAGTCTAGTTGACTCCTGAAAAAGCACCTTTGGGACAACCCTGACCTGGATGGTGGAGAATCTCTATAGACACCATCAAACTAGGTCATGCAGAAGGACTTAGCAAAGCCATACTTTAAAAATTGTTGTTTACTAAATAAATCCCAGAAAAATGGTTTTGCACAATTAATTATGCCAATCATAGCTTGGATTGATGAATGACCTCAGCCACATTTGCACAACTCCCATTCTTTTTCTTTCTCTGTCTCTCCTTAAATCCACTTTTCACTTTCATTTAAACTATTGATGTTTAAACGAAAGAATAAGCACATCTTTCCTTGACTGCACTGTGGAGCAAGAAGATGGTCATAGGAAATGGCAGCTGCCAAGAGGAAGAAGAGTTATCCTACCCCTGCTCCCCCCCCAAAATGTCTAAAACAAAAAAAAGGAATGGGATGAATGAGGCAGTTTCAAAGAAGAGATGGATATCGCTGTGGCTTGGACTAATGAAAATGCAGCAGGAATAGTGCAGGGTGGTGACAACAGCACATATACAAAATGTAGCCTAGGGGAGAAGAACTATGAACCAGGAGATGCTGAGACTGATGTCCTGTCTGCTTAATTTCATTTGGCAAGTGACTAAGAGGGAACATACAACCTACAAGCATGAATCATTTGGATTTCAGTTTAAATCAGCTCAAAATGGCAAGGATGTTTGGCTCAGTTTTTAACTTAGTCTGCCAATAAATTGCATCCTATTCAAATGCAACCTTCCAGAAGTTCGTTAAGTTATAATAGGGGTGTCAAACTCACGGATGCTCATACGCTGGTCATGTCTACCCACAGTTTAATGAGGGGGGGAGGGAAGTCACAATATGTAATGGAAGAAAATATTGCAAAATCACCTGCAAAGAAGACCAACGTTTTACTAAAAATATTTCTTAAAATCGAGGTCCCATGTGCTACGTATTTTTCACCAAGGAGCTGAATGTACTGCCAGGGGAGCCTTTCACTGTGTCCTTCTGAAAACTTGGTAAATTTGGATGAGGAATGGCAGCTAAGCCCAAGGTTGGCAGGGACTTGGCACAGGCTTGAACTCAGAATTCTTGGATCCATTCCAAACAGATTTCCTCAATCTTCCTGACCTTTTGTAACTGGATTGTCTGTTAGTAATGGCTTCTTTAAATCTGTGTAAGCTCACATCGGTGTTGTCATCGGGCTATGAATTCTGTCAGCCTCTTTCTCACTTTCCTTTGATTTTCCTAAACATCAAAGACTTCCTCAATGACTCTTGTCTTCACATTATGTGTCCAAAGGATCTATGCTTCACTGGTAACATCACAGTGATCAGTCAAATCTAACTTTTTATAACACTAAAAGATTTGTTCTTTTTGAAGTCCAGGATATTCTTAACAATTCTCCCTAGCACCACAGTTCAAAAGCATCCATTTTTCTTCATTCAGTCTTTCATCCAGCCTTTTCGTTCATTCAGCCTTTGAGAGGATTCGCCTTTCACAACTGGAAAACTATAGCCCTGATGCCTCTGCACTTTCCCATTTTGTGTAGACTTGCAACAATCTTTCTGCCAAGCGGCATTCACCTCTTTCTGCCATGGCTTCAACCAACACTTTCTCCTTCTATTCAATTGTACCATATATTTCAAATACAGTGGAACTTTGGTTCACAAATGCTTCTGTTTGCGACCAGTTCAGGTTCTGATGTAAAAATCCACTCGATTTTTGAATCAGTTCAGAGCAGAGTGTCTGGCTGCACCCAGGGGACGCGGTCGTGTTGTCTCCTAGCAGTTACGCGTTCCGTCCCTCTTAGTTCCTCTTGCAGTCCTGGTGGCATGGGACTACAGGACCCTGGGCTTAGGCTTGCTCTTTTTAATGGCAGGTCCATGGTAAATAAAGCCCCCCTCATACAAGATCTTATACAGGAAGAGGGGGTGGACCTGGCTTGCATCACGGAGACCTGGTTGGGCCAGGAAGGGACATTCCACTCTCTGAATTGTGCCCACCAGGTTTCTGGGTGCTTCACTGGTCAAGAGCCCAGGGTAGGGGTGGTGGAGTGGCGGTTATTAGGCAGTTATTAGGGAAAGTCTCAGTCCTCGGGAGGTCACTGTTCCTCGGATAGGAGGGTATGAGTCCCTTTGCTTGAAGTTGGGTTCAGGGATTCAGTTGGGCTTGTTGATTATGTATCTGCCTCCCAGCTGCATATCATCAGTCCTGCCTGAGCTGCTTGAGGTGTTAGCCAGTGTTCACCTAACAACTGTCTCACTTAGCAACAGAAATGTCGGCCTTAATTGAGATCATAAGTCAAGGACTACCTATACTCAATATTTAACCATCAGAGAGGCATGGTAAAAATCTGTTACTATTCTCTTATCTATGCTTGTTGTTTTCTTAGGGGAAAGGGATACCCAACAACCTAAGCTTCACAAAAGACTGGACTTAACATGACCCTAGCAAAAGGATGGGACACTTAGCAAAAAGGATATCCTGAGAGATACCGAGGGCACGTTGTTCTTGATTGACTGAATATGGCTTGGAAAACATAGGGACTGTTGTTAGCAAGTTAATTTACAAAGATGTTAGTAACATCCATAATTAAATCTGTGAAAGTTGAATTTATAACTACCATCTTAGTGGCACAAGAGTTGTAGGTAAAAGTAGTACAAGAGGCAATATTCTACCATTTACCTAGTCTATAGTTTAATAAAACATGATGCTTCCCAATTTTTCCTTCTAGAAGTCACCGAGAGTTTAGCAACAGCCTATATAAGGATGGCTTTTCCATTATGAAATACCACCATCAATGAAAAGACTTGGGCTCATATGAAAACTATGTGTTGAAAAAGATTTCTAGCTGAAAGCAACTATTGAACCACAATATATTATCAGTTCAGCCCTGAGGGTATGCATAAGGAGACATGGGAATAATGAAAAAGTATCCAGTAATGTAATATATTATTGCTGTATTTTTCCCCACCATATAAAAATGCCTGCTTCAGACCCCAGAATCATACCTTGGATAATATGTGATTTGACTGGAACGCATGTGCCTGTGTTAAGGAATGCTCATCATTAACTCTGTCTCTCAGGCACCAAGAGCATTTCGCTACTTCTGGTTCTGGGTTTCCATTCTCCTTCTTATCCTATCCATTTGTAAATATGATTGGCAGCCTTCCTTTCTGTTGATTCCAATGAAGAGGAGGAAGAGGAAGCGTGAGATATCCACTTGCTATGGCATCCTCTACCTAAACATCCCATTCTCAAGGAGAATAACATCCACTCTGGGTAAAACAATTGCATTAATATAAAAAGAGGATGTACAAGACATAACACAAGCAGAGACTTTGGCAGAACTTCTTTAATAAATATTGGTGCTTGCCAAAAGCAATGTTTAGAAGTGGCTTTTTATAATCCCTGGCAGAAACAGCAATTTAATAAAATAATCCTCACTTATGGGATGAATATTGTCTTGGGGCAGCTTTTCATGTCTCGTGTCACATCCTGAAAGTGGTATGGCAGCATAGTGCAATGAATGCTGTCAGGCACCAAATGGCAGAGACAGTCTGGGTGCTAAGATGAATAAATGCCACCCTGTCTGAAAGAATTTTGATTTCTCCAAAAGTGCTTCAGGATGCAGTGATCGTTTGTACATGAACTATATTGGCAGGAAAGGAAAGACAACAATTAGCTTTCCACACAATTCTTTTGTATCTATTTGCTAGTGTTTTATCACATTATTAACAACAGTAACAACTTCATCCTGTTAAGAAACCATTGGGGTCTTATATGTCTGGGAACCGATCCCAGAAAACTTATTCCTCATGCTAGAGGAGCTGTCACAAATTCAAAGACAAGAGTAGGGACACAGCTGGATTTCAACCAATCATAAAGAAAAAATATTTATTTAGGCTGATTAAAATGAGCAGATAACTTTTTTAAAAAAAGAGTGGTACTAGGATAGTCAGGACATTTTGAAATGCTATTACCATATATACTCAAGTATAAGCCGAGTTTTTCAGCACCCAAAATGTACTGAAAAAGTCACTCTTGGATTATATTCAACTGATTTTGGGGTGTCAGGTGATGCCTGCGCAGCGCATGCCAAACATGCTGTGGGGGCATCAATTTAGCCCCCAAAATAAGCTGTTTTAGTTACAGTCAGCCATTTTGAAATTTGTTTTTGAATTTGTTTTTGAATTATTTTTTTTTGCTGGGTCCTTCCACCCACCTGCAGTCTATAGCTACTTTTATTTTCTCTGTTTGCAGCAGCTCAGCTGAGCTGTTTTTCCATCTAGGGGCTTCTGCAAGAAGTTTGTTTTCAGGAAACAGGAAGCAGGAAGAAACAAACTTCCTGCAGAAGCCCCT
>JANHFQ010006919.1:202072-213084 GCA_032468035.1 Aparallactus werneri | reverse complement strand
CTGCTTCCCAAAGAAGGTTTCTACCAGTGGCCCAAGAAGAAGTGCTTGGAGAGGTTTTGTTCAGATTCAAGTTCGGATTGTGGAAGTTCTTCTGGAAGTGTCCGGGCCAGTCGGGGCAGCTGGGGCAGCTGGAGCAGCACCAGCAGTTCGGATGGAGATAAGAAGATTCCTAGCAGACATTTCCTTCCCTCAAGTATGTGGGCTCTGGACACATGTTCTTTCTCTTTTCTGCTTTGGGAAAACGGCACAGCATGTCACTGCCTTACATTAAACTCGTATAATAATTGCTATTTAGAAAATAATCTTAACTGAAAATAACTATCTTAATGGCTGCTATTAAAGTGTTTAAAATAAGCATACCCGTTTTAGGGGATAATACACAATTAGTTTATTTTAAAGGGATTCTGATCTCACTTTTATTATTTTTATAAATAATTCAAGGCTCTTCCTCCTATTTTCCCCACAACGACAAGTCTATAAAGTGAATTTGGCTGACAGAGAGTGACTTCATTGCCTAAGGCAGGACTAGAACTCAGAGTTCCTGGTTGCTAACCCAGTGCCTTAACTGCTAGACCAAACTGGCTCTTTTATTTAAAAACTAACTCTTCCTGGCATTTTGAACTACGATAATCCTTGCTTATAACCACTCATTCAGCAACCATTCTAATTTCCAATGGGGCTGAATGAGGAGAAATGTGACCAGTCCTGGAAGATGCAGCTGTCACAGTGTCCCAATGATTATGTGATCCTGATTCGCAAACTTGGCAACTCAATTACAACCATCCCAGTGTCCCACAGTCACATGATCACCATTTTCAAACTCTACTGCTGGCTTCTGACAATTAAAGTCAATGGGGAAGCCAGCAGGGGGTAGCAAAAGGCCATCCCATGACATTGTGCTTAACAACTGTGTGGAATTTGCTTAATGATGGCATTTGGAACTGCCATTGGCATGGTCATGCAGAGTCATTCTTTATGACTGCATCACTTAGTTGGTGGTCCCAATTACCATCATTAAGTGAGGACTACCAGTATAAACAAGTCTTTTCATTAGCAATTCCTATTTGTTTTTCTTGTTAACCTTTATTAAATTTATTGGGATTACAGTTTTGAATGCATTTTAATAGTCTCATGAGTTAATAGCATAGTTTAAAGGAACAAGGAAGGCAAAACCATTGAAATGTATTATTTCTGAATGCAAGGAGACAAGCTTATTTATATAGTTATTTATCAAAAGAGCCATGGTGGTGCAGTGGTTAGAATGCAGTATTGCAGGCTAATTCTGCTGACTTCCAGCAGTTCAATTCTCATCTGCTCAAGGTTGACTCAGCCTTCCATCCTTCCAAGGTCAGTAAAATGAGGAACCAGATTGTTTGGGGCAATATGCTGACTCTGAAAACTGCTTAGAGAGGGCTGCAAAGCACTGTGAAGCGGATAGAAGTCAAAGTGCTATTGCTATTACTATCAAATTTATACATTATGAATTAATTGTTACTGGCAATTAACAGATGCTAGTTCTGGATGGGAATGCTATGTCTGTTCCTCAGTCTTTTTCTTTTCTGTGACTTTTTGGAATCTCTACAGAAAAGAAAGAAAATCTCTAGAAAGATGCTAAAAGTCTTGTTAGGGACTGCCTGTTAAATCATATAGTCCCAAAGTCAGTGTATTGTATATATGTTATTCCAGTCTCTGATTCTTAATTTTGCTTTCTGCAGGGGAAAACATTTCATGTAATGATTTTTCACCTGATACACCCATCACTTTAAATCTTTCGCACAACATCTGCAACACCAGGTAAAGACTTTTAATAGTTCCTCTTTTCTATAGGTCACTCATAGACCAACCGTTTCAAATATAATTAGCAAAGAAATGAAAAGCAAATGTTCTAATTCTAAACTTACTTATACATTTGATAATGCTTTTTACGGTTTATTTCAGGGGTCTCCAACCTTGGCAACTTTAAGCCTGGTGGACTTCAACTCGGCTGGGGAATTCTGGGAGTTGAAGTCAGCTTGGCTTAAAGTTGCCAAGCTTGGGGGCCCCTGGTTTATTTCATATAAAATATTAAAAGGGCCCTGTTTTTTGGCTTAACAATAAAAATACATATTTTAAATCCTTCTCAGCTCCTGCCTATGTCCATGTTTTTGAGAGCCATATAGTAGTGGGTTGCCATAGCCTATGGGATGATTCCCCCCCCCCATGTAGCTAAGTCTTAAATTTTCTTAGTAATATTAACCAAGTCTAACTGCTTTGTATTTTGAAATCAGACAAAAGAATAGCTAGATGCTACCGTGCAAATATTTTGATCAAAAACCTATATAGCCATTTTTCTCCTTGGTTACATTAGATACCATGCCTGGAATATACGTGTATATATGTCCATTTATGAACATAACCGTGGTCATACTCTTTGTAGTGGAAAAGTTATGTTGATCATTAAAAAAATAAAAAAAATAATCTTTATTTTTAGTAGAGAAGTGAACAGTATCACACAGTATCCAGAGAATTTCTGTCCCAGCTTCACTGATATAACCACAGATCAAGACAAAAATGAAGGTTGGTTAATTAAAAAAAGGTCTGACACAGTAACTAAATTGTATCAATTTCATGCATAATTTTTATTGTTTGTAATATAAGGCAGATCATCCAAACAGTCCTGCATTATTCATTTTCTTTCTGATATGACCAATGTTATATGACTAATGATTAACTTATCTTTAATGTTGTTTCATTAAGATTTATGTAACTCAAGTGAAACTAGGTAGCTTGTTTAGGGTGAACCATTGCTTAAATTTCACTAACTTGATAGGAATAGATTAGATATTAAAATTCCCTTGCATTTCTTTCTTTTTTCCTCTATTGAAAGATAATGTGCCCTCAAGGTTTTGTTATTATTAATTGTTCTTTTTTAATTTCTTATTTACTGAAACTTTGATTCAGAAATCTGAAGCTTCACTTAGTACATCTAGCATCCTGGCCCTTTGACAAAACTGGACGGGATCTACAGGCAGTATCCATTTAAAAGAAGATAAAGTCTAGATGAAATCCTAATCAAATAAATGGGTGGAAAGGAACTTTTTAAAATGTAATTTTTAAGTTGATAAGATACTAAAATTGTTGTCCTCACTTAGAAAAGCAGTGTAGAAAAGCCAGATTCACTTAACAATTGTGTTACTAACTTAACAACTGCAATTCACTTAACTGTGGCAAGAAAGGTCATAATTTGGGGCAAAACACGCTTAACATCTGTTTTGCTTACCAATGGAAATTTTGGGCTCAATTGCAGTTATAATTTGAGGCCTACCCGGTATTATTCATGTGCACTACACATGCACAAAACAAACGAAGGACCAGTCACATGCTTACTATGGAATCCAATGAAGATTCCTTTTCTATATATTTGTTGAGTCCTTTTCTGAGGGACATGAACAGCATGGAAATGTGAAAATAAATAAAAATTAAAAATAAAAATAAAAAATATTTATAAAAAAAGAAAAATAAAAAATATTTATAAAAATAATGGTATTTTTATAAAATTAAATTTAACGACAAGTAACAAGTATAAGGGCTGTTGTTTTCAAGTTGTTCAATATGCATTTATTTTATTTCTATTTTTCTCAAATTTTGTACTTATTGCAGTTTGTATTAGTAGTTTGTTAACTCCTTGATTAATTACAGTAATAGAAAAATGATGTACAGTGGTATATGAGAAATTGGCAAAATCTGGGAATCTTTATATGAACTTAGATTCAAGATTAATCTTAGATTTAAGATTAAAGTAATTTTGGCTACAATGAAGTATTTTATATCCAAAAGCTTCAATTAGGTTCATGTATCAGGCTGTCAATATTCAACAATTTGATCTCAATCCAAAATATGCAATTTTAAAGAAAAAATAATACCATTCTAAATGCCAGAAGTAAAGTCTACTTCACTTTCCTTAGCTTAGCCAAAACAAGCATCATTTTTCCTTTGTTCCCAACTTGAGAGGATGGAAGGAGGGAATTGTGCACTGCTACAGATGTCATACTGAATACTTTTTATACAGGTTTAAATCTGCACTAAAGAATCCAGAATTCTCTATACTTTCCCTAACTCCTCAGTAGTTCCTGAAATAATGTTTATAAGTGGCAGCTTCTATGAATTGCCATTCCTAATGATTAAAAATGACATTTTGTTGCTAAAATAATAGATCAGCTGGATTTTTTAAGACATAAGAATAATTTTTAAAAATATTTCTAACACTTTTTTCTCATATATCAATGCATATATGAGAAATTATTTTGGTTCCTCAGATATAAATTTCCTAGAATGTCTTCTGAAAGCAAACAAATATAATAGCAACAAACGAAAAAAATATTTGCTTAATGGTCTGCAGGCCACCTCTAGATCATAGATGTTTTTCCTTTTTTTAATACAAGATATCCATTCAGTTTTATTTTTTGTTTAATGTGGTTTTTGTTCCTAATTATGATTCTTGAGTTTTTAGACAGCAATAACTACATTTTAGCAAATAACTTGACATGTCTTTTCTGAAAAACTGCAAAGGTATGTTGCAATATCTTAAATGTTGAAATCCCAAGCAAAGCAATAAACAAATTAATAAATAGTATTGTACACTGAATTTTAATGTCATTTTTTTCTGAAAATAAAGTGTTAAGGAATATACCAAATTTGTAGTGTTGTTACATTCACAACAGGCAAGTAGCAGCTTTATCTCTGTGTTTTGGGCTTCACGAGTGTTTATCAAAAGAAACTGGTAAAATTTTGTCTCATTTGTAGAAAAAACAGCAATAATCTGAAAGTTATTGTATAAACCTAGAAAATATAATAAAAAGCTGAAATTAAATGTACAATTTCTATGCGTGCTATACTTGATGTCTGGAAGTTGAATCATGGCAACTGGACTTTTTTTCTTTTTGGTTTGAAATATTTCGCTGCTTATCCAAGTAGCTTCTAAATAGCAAAACATGTCAAACAAAAAACAAAAAAAGTCCAGTTGTGATGACTCAATTTCCAGACAAGTCTACCTGGATGACTGAAAATCTTCAGCAGCATGCTATATACAGTATATTCAAATGTAAAATTTATATAAATTACATATACTATATACCTCTAATATCCGTACTGTCCTGGTCTTGGGATCACAGAATGGGGGGGGGGAATTAAAAATGCATATAAGTGATTTGAGAACCAACCTTGCCAACCAAATACTTTCTAGATGTCTCCAACTATAGCAGCTAGCCTTGCTGACTGCCTATAAGTGGAGATACTTCCATACATTGAAAGCGCCAGGTGGCAAAAGCCACATGGAACCTTGACATCATTAATCTTTATTCCAGCAAAGATCAACCATTTGTGGCAGAAGAGCTCTTACCACCATCAGGCATTAATGATTAAAACAGATACCAGAAAAAGAATCAGTCAACCTGATGAGAAATACAGATTTGCTCTAAATCTGAAAGAAGTTGAGATGTACAGCTTTAGATCTCAGCTGAATTCTTGTTTGTTCTTTCAGTACAGATTAAGAGATACTTTGTACTAATGTGGTACAGGCCCAAAATCTGTCTTGCAATTTCTCAAAAGTTGCCCCCACACTCAAAAAAAGTATTTCAATGCTTGAAAACTTATTTATAGACCTTTTTTACATTTTTAATTATTAGACATGAGAGAGGGTGCTATTGCTGATACTGTTTTTAATGTTGCATATCTTTTCATCACTCTGAAGATTATCTGGCTTCAAATTTATTCTCTCAAAACTATGGGCAGAGAAATTGGACAGATGATTTATTTTAATATTTTCAGGGAAAGAAGAAATTTTTCAACAAGATTCTGCCCTTTTTAGTGATTAGTACCATAATGCCCAGTAAATGAATTGCCTCATGAAGTCTCTCCTTGGGATTTAGCTGAATAATGTGAGGAGGCTGCATACACACATACACACACACACACACACACACACACACACACACACACACACACTGAGACAGAGAAAGAGAGACACTAAATTGACCACACACACACACACTTATCTCAATTTTTGCAAATGCAAAATTATCTTTTCCAACTCAATATTCTGTGAAACTAGTTTTACTTCAATTTTAAATAAGCTATACTATGATTTCAGCCAAGTCCTATCTTCAGGTGATTTCATTGAGTTCCTGAATTCAAACTGGAAATGGATTCAAAATGTTGACATTCCAATCTCTGAAAAAAACAAATAACTGGCAATGATGGAGGCTTTAAAGTTTCAAACTTTGATTTTCCAGAATCTGTATCTTACTTTTTAACATTATCACATTCGTTTTTATGAGTGGATTGTATGTATGCTTATGTGGGTATTCAGTGTAATACTCTATATCACTGCCAAAAGCAGACTTCTGATGTTTTGTATTGAAAATAATTGTAATTGAATTGTAATTTGAATTTTATTGGACATTTTGGTTTAATCAATTCTTAAGTTTTGTATTGTATGTTTTTATGTTGTACACCGTCCTGAGTCCTTCAGGAAAAAGGCGGCATAGAAATCCAATAAAATGAAATGAAATGAAAATATAGTGCCTTTTCAAACTAGTTGTGTAATCAACATCTGAAATAGCATCACAATCAATCCTTGGTTATATTCATAGCAATAAATTCTTAAATATTATGCCTTTTCTATGAAAACTATTTCTTAAGCACAGAGCTCCAGGCTGTTCCATTTTACTAGCTTCCAGATCCCAGTTTAGTCTTCAAAATATTAGGTGATTGGTTTATTTAGTGCAATATCAGGATCATTAACTATAATTGATCCAATATCACTGAACTTTTCCATTGCTCTTTCAGAACTTAATAACTTTGTTTCTATTAAAATAGAAAACATTAAGACATTAATTGTTAACAATGTTTTGATTCTAATGCCAGAAATTATAGGATCATTGCAGCATCATAAAATGTCAAGCCTTTTGTTAAAGACTACACTTAGACATTGAAAATCTTGAAAAAGTGTTACTGAAAAATATATCAACTTGTTTTCAAATGGCAGCCTATCTTTCTTTTGCTAAGGTCTAAAGCCATACAGTTTTATATCCAACTATGTGCTATAGGAATCGCTGAAACTTAATTACATTTACTGTTACAAAAAAAGAGTTTATGAACTTTTGCCTTTAGGCAAAAATGTTTATTTCATTGCCTTTGCTATTCATGCTTTTCAACTCTATTGCCTTTGAACTCTTCAGCTGCACAGAGTTATCACCATGGTACAGAAACCAGGAAGTGTGCTCTGGAGATGCAGACCTCAAGTTGCAGAAAATGAAAAAAGCGAAAGATATAGGAGTCGTTATTTTGGCCACCCTTTGTGCTATTAAAATCTCATTTTCTGCCTATTAGAATGCCCTCTTACTGCTTATGCAGTGGTGATAGTCAGTGATTAGTGTGTAATTCAGTATAATTGTCTTTTCACTTTTCATTTGTGTCATTCCAAGCTTCCTTCTGTTTTTTTTAACCCCACAGAGAAAGAGCAGAAAGAAAATAAAGCTGTTAAAATTCTCACATCCCTGAACAGATTTCCTGATTGTAATTATAGATTGCTTCCTCCCCCCACCCACAATTCTGTAACATTGCTCAAAATTCAGCAGATACCTCTCCAAAACACCTGTGCTAAATCCACACTAATAGAATAAGCTGCAGAATATTTTACCAGAAACTCATAATATCAAGCTGAAGCCTTGTGCCAGAAATAGGAAGTTTAACCAACCTTTTCTGGCACTCAATTATCAAGGCAATTTATTAACATGATCATCCAAGAAAAGCTCATGCAAATTAGGAAAACAATTATGTCCTTCAAGTCATTATAAGCTTCTTGAGAGCAGTAATGCTCTTAATTTATGTATTCATAATTCGATTATAGCTCAGCTTAAAGTGGATTGCTCATCAGCTGAGGTAATGAGCAACCTATTCCTAAGGTTAAATTTAAACAGTACATATATTTTTCATTATTTTCATGACAAAGACTCAAGAACAAAATCAATGACTCTGGAGAGGTTTTTTTTAAAGGAAAAAAAAGAATATCAACTTTAAAAATATATATTATGGAAAAGCACCACATCAAACATGACAGTCGAATACAAGCAAAAAGGCTTTGGGATTGCATTATGAAACATTGCCTTAAACTAAATATAAGCTATGACTTTTGATTCTGTCAGTAGAAAAGGGAGGAGGAAGGAAACTAGCAAACTGAAATCATGTGGCTTATATAAAGAATACTTTATGGTTTAAATTTGGCAAATCATTGTATGATGGCCTTGGGGAACAGACAATTTAGTTTGGGTATACAGCAAATCCTGTGTCTGAAAAAGCAGGACTGACCTGAGGTGAAAGGCCATTGCCAATGGCAGGGTTCATAGGATTTGAGGGCCCGGATGGAGGCACAAAGCTGTCTGTATAGCTGGAAAAGCCGTGCCTTGTGCTTGGTAGGCAATAGGCTGAGCTGCTGTCTGGATTTGAAGGGAGGCTGCTTTGGTGTACCGTGCTTGGTGGAAGAGGCTGAGGTCGGTGAACTGTACTGCTTGGGTCTGACACAGCTGCAATGAAAAGGGACACAGGTATGAATCTCTTCATTTTCCCATTCAAAAGCCAACCCTAGATCATAGAAATGTTTACTAGACCAGTTCCTGATGTTCAAAACTATTCGGTGGTTGAGTACACATGATGGGTAAAGCCGGGCATGGGTGGCATACAAATTTAATAAATAAATGAATAAATAAATAAATAAATAAAGTATATTTGCAAAGGTTTTCCTAGTGCACCAATTGCATCCCTTCCTGGACCAAGAGGCTCTTCTCACAGTCACTCATGCCCTTATCACCTCGAGATTAGATTACTGCAACGCGGTCTACATGGGGTTACCCTTGAAAAGCATTCAGAGGCTTCAATTGGTCCAGAATGCAGCCACGTGAGTGATTATGAATGTACCTTGGTACACCCGCATAACACCACTCTTGCGCAAGCTGCACTGGCTCCCAATAGGCCTTCAGGTGCAATTCAAAGTGTTGGTTATGACCTTTAAAGCCCTACATGGCTCAGGACCAGGTTATCTTCGAGACCGCCTCCTACCACTGTATGCCTCCCAGCGCCCAGTTAGGTCCCACAGAGTTGGCCTCCTATGAGTCCCGTCAGCTAAACAATGTTGGCTGGCAGAGCCATGGGGGAGCACCTTCTCTGTGGCGGCACTGGCGCTCTGGAACCAACTACCTCCGGGGATTCGGACTGTCCCTGACCTGCTGGTCTTCCACCGAGCTGTTAAGACCTGGCTATGCCAACAGGCTTAGGGCCGATGATTTTCTCCCAGTGGAATATTTGTTGGGAGATTTTATAGTGGGAAATGTATTTTAAATTTTAACTTTCTGTGCTATTTTTCTACTTTTTATACTGTATGTTGTTTGTTGTTATTTTACTTGTTATAAGCCTCCCAGAGTTCTTTGGGAGTTGGGTGGCCTAAAATTTTAATAAATAAAATAAATATTCTGTTTGGTTTAGCTTGTTCAAACCTAGCCAAGCTCTTTCTAAGGATCACTTGGACTATAATGGAAGAGCAGGTTTTGGAGATTTCAGCCATACTTTTTTTTTTCTTACATGCCCTCTTTCCCCCTTGCACTTCACTTCCTTACACATGTCTTGAGTCAGGAGAACCTTAGTTTTTAAACACTGATAAGTGATGCAAGGGAAGGAGAAATAGGAAGAAGGAAACACATAAGGAAGACCAATAACAAAAGCATTAGGAGTACACATTGAAGTTTTGAAAGAAACTTATCAAAGTTTTGAGATAATTAACATAGTATAAAGAAATATAAATCATCAAACTTTGGAAAGGAAGTAATTAATTTAGGAAACTCTCAGATTGATCACTTTCATGAGGCTCCAAGTAACATTAAGACTTCATCAGTAAACTATGAGACTGTAAGAACTCATGTTTAATGAAACTACTTGGAAATTCTAACAATGGATGTAAAACTCTGAGTTTTCTCAGCTATAATTCAAAATTCTTTGTTTAGACAACAGAATCCATGACAACAACTGATTTTAAGTTTTCTATAATAAAGCACATGATTGTTTAATAAAGTTTCAGGACTCTTTGAATTCCAATCTGGCTTTTGTCTGCTCAAATATTATATCCAACTCTTTTCAGAATTTATTCTTGGAGCCAGCATCAAACGTAGCATTTACCATTATAAAACAGTTACCCTCAATGATGGACCAGATTGGGTGATGAACCTGATCATAACTCTCCAAACATATGGCAATACAACAGTCTTCATTCCTAGCTACACATCTAGAGGTCCTTCAATTGGAAAGGATGAACATCTGAAACTGATTTCCAGATTTCACCTTTCATGTTAATGCTGATCCACTGAAACCAGTGTAAACATTTATGGAGAGGTAATTATAATTATTTTCAGAGATTCAGAACTGCAGGGGAATAAATAATATGTCAAGGTACAGTTCAAAATTATTTTTCAAGTCTACCTTGCGGAATAGAAGTAGGTTGATAGGAAGATTCTGATAACTGATAAGTTGGCAGAGTTGGCATGGCAGAGGGTGGGAAACCTCCTGGAATCAAGTGATTGAAAGCCATCAATTGATTGGCCCCAGCTTGCTTCCTCCATCTGGCTCGACGATTGCTAAACCAAACCTAGAAATAGTTGAAAATAGTTTAAATCATTTTGAACTGTATTCAACATTTTTCAGACTGTATTGATATATGTCTTACTTGCATTGGATTAGATTATAACTGAAAGGTTTATGAAATTTTTAACTAAATCAGAATTAAGGTCACTGTACATAGCTGAATGAGTAGAGTGCTGTGGCCAATTATACTAATTATTAAAATGTATCAGTCCTCTATTAATCCTGGCCTCTTCTGGCTCACAACACTTAGCCTTTACCTCAAAAGTTAGATAGTTTCAGTTTCAGTTTATTTATATTTATACCCCGCCCCTCTCCGAAGACTCGGGGCGGCTTACAGGGTACATATA
>JANHFQ010006919.1:167308-181440 GCA_032468035.1 Aparallactus werneri | reverse complement strand
GAGAGCATAAGCACCAAAGACAAATTCCTTGTGTGTCCAATCACACTTGGCCAATAAAATATTCTATTCTATTCTATATTTATATAATATTCTCAAAACAGTTCATCGTATATACTATCCTTCCCAATAATTCTGTTCCAGATTGCTATTTCTGGACTAGTGACAGGAGTGGGGGGAGGAAGGGAGGTTTTACATCCTCATCCTCCCCACTACATTAGTAACCGAGAAAGTGCAGTTTATTTCTTTCTGCCTAGCTGAGGCATAATCAATTGAAGGTTATAAAAATGTGAACTTAGCTACCATAAAAACATACTGCAAGACACAGTTGCACATAGCTCACGCAGGCTTCAACGCACGTCACCAGTGAAAGCTTGGAAGACTGAATTAGAACTAAAGCAGAACATTAGGACTTTCTAGATGGTAGCCCATAAAATGAGAGATGAAGAGTGGGAGTAGATTGGGAAAAAGAAAAAAATGTACCATAAACTGTTTCAAGTAGTTGTTCATTGCTTTGGGAAACCTCCAAACATGTATAAATGTTCATGATTTGATGTGTAACATTGCACATACTGCATCCGTAGTGTGTGTGGAAGAAAGGACTGACTCCTGTATCAACTCAGTTGTGCACATGCAAAGAGAGGTAAAAAAATATGCCTGTTGCTTGCCCTGAATCTATAAAACCAGTAGAAATTGTGGAGAAGTTTTACCCTGCTTTGGCCTTAAATTAAGAACCTCCTCTAAATCGTACACAGTAAAAGCAGAAAGATGCAGTCTCAGCACAAACTGCCAGTCCTTCTTCCTGTTTTGAGTTAAAATCACTTTTCGGTGCTCCTTTCCAACCACTTTCTTTAAAATCTATTTTCCATTAGCCAATATGTTTTTCTTCAGAATTTGTTCTATTGGAAGCTGCGTACTGCATATTAAATAACACTTCAAGAATTTAAGGCATTCTCATGCCTCTTGTGGATTATTTACTTTTCAATTGGGTTGTTGGCTTTGTTTGGGGTTCAGATTTGCTCCCCTCCTCCCACTCCTTGAAGCTAGCCAACAATATGGCACTATACCACCCTTTATGTATATATGTTGCATAATTATGAAGACGCGAAGTATTTATCACCTTTTTGGAGCACGAAGCAGAAAGAAATACAATACTATTACTTCCAGCCAGTAGCTTTCCCAAGATAATTAGATAACACAGTGACTGAAGCCTTGGTTAGTCGAAGGCTTTTCAAGTTAAGTGATTGACATGCCTCTGTCTGGCTGCTCTATTAACTGTTTCATTTTGTTGCTATTTGCAGTTTGCTTGGCTAATACTTCGAACAAATACAGACTATTTCTTTAGCCCCTTTTTTCTCTTTGACCTTCTCCTGCCCATTTTCTTTGAGCCACTTCAAGCTGCCTTGAAAAGGCCTGTTGAATGCGCACAGTCCATCAGAGTCCCAGGTTCATCCCCTTTGCGGCCCTCAATGCTCAACTTCAAAGATGGGCCGCATTCTTTAATTGCCCTTTGAATTAATATCAAAGGGTCACAATGCGAGTGCCAAAAGAGAAAGAGTCTTTAATGAAGCAAAGAGCTACTATTCATTTGCAGATAAGCACGTTTTTATGCCTGAATGGTCACCACCAGGGCTAAACGCTTCGGGAAGAAGAGGAGGTGGAGGGGTAGGGAGGGAATCTGAAGTAGTGATTAGTTCAAACAAACAAGAGTAAACTAATTTTCTAAAAAGGGGAAAAAAGAAAATACAAAAGGCCCCACCCCATCCCAACAAGAGAAAATAAGTTAATATGGCAGCATGTGTTAAATGCCACAAGAGAGATCATTTCTGATCTACTAATATACTCCTCACTCTCTCCCTGTTTGTTTATCAGCTTGAGGAAACTTCTTTTTTCCTCTTTCTGCCATCTCAACACTAGAGCTTATTCAAAAGTTTTGTTGGATTTTGACTCAGTATGTGACTGTTAGCCTGAGAATACAGAAGAAGATTCCCTGTTGGAATAGAAATGATTCTTTTGAAAATGAATTCAACAGAGATCGAATGGGTGGAATGTGAGACTGTTTATTTCACTTTTCCTTCTTTTTAGTTTCACATGCTTCTTTTTTATTATTCTACAAATAAAACATGGACTACATTCATTAATATGTTTGGAATTAAGTCGGCATCTAAAATAAATGAAAAAAAAAAACCGCAGTTAATACAGAAGAGAATGCTTTTCTTTCCGAATGCTTAAGCACATTTTTGCCAACCTGCTAATAAAGAGTATTGCTTCTGCTCAGATCATTTCAAACATTTTTGAATATTTGCCTGATGAAAAATGAGAAGACCTACTCACCCTGCACTCTAATCTTCTATTTAATAATGTCATTTTGGTGGTTGCTTTATTAAAAAAGGAGAAATACTGTATATTAAATATATATGATTTTATTAACTTAATATTTTATATAAAGAATTCAGGAGCTCGATTATTTTAAACTTATATGTAATTTAAAATGTACAAAATTCACTGAGACTCTTCCATCAAGTAAGCCAATATAGGGTTCCTTTCAAATTCTTGAGTTCAGTTAAAAGGAAATGCAGACCACCGTCCTCCATTACAGTTAGAAGCAACTAATGGTAGTGCATGTATTACAACATTGGCATGGTGGCCTATGGACTAAGAAAGTCCAAAAAAAATTATACATACAGGCTATAGGTAAAAAAAGAAGGAAGACACCTCTAGTTACTTTGGTTGATTGGTTATGTACACCAAGGCAATAATTAATTGGCCAACTATTAGGGACGTGTTGGGCCTTTTTTAGAAATTTTTTAAAATTTTAAATTTTAAATTGTTTTTTCTCACCTTTTTAGAATTTGATTATTTGGATTGTTAAACTTAATATATTTTTAACTTTTGTGTGGCTTGTTTTTAATATGTTGTACACCGCTCAAGTCCTTTGGGAGAGAGGCGGCATAGAAGTCCAAATAATAAATAAATAAATAATAAACGTAGACATAGGCAACAGAAATGTGACACATATATCTTAAACTGGTTTACACAGAGCTGCTTCTTCAACTAATAATGCTATGGCCTTTTCTTCTCTGATGGTTGGATGATGGCAGAAAGGAAGAAAGAGGAGTGGTGGCAACAATTGTTAGGGATGGAAGGTGGTAGTATTACAATGGAAGCAGTAGCTCTGAGGACAAGAGGTGATTATAACAACAAGATGATGGGACAGCTTGAAAAAGAGGTCAGCCAGAAGGAACTATGGTACCTGCCATGAAAACATATTCAGGACTTCTTCAAACCTGGCCAAGTTGTGCTGACAACTCTGTAATTATACATACATTCATATGGTCCATTTTTAGGCACATAAGTGATTTAGAAGGAAATGTGGCAAAATACAGTTCTGGGACTTGTTTTCTTCCCTAAGAAATCAATCAATCAATTAGTAATTTAGTAATCAATGCATTACTAAAGTAATAATGAGGAGTTACTTGTAGAGTGATAATAAGGCTTTCCCATTTTATTTTTTATTATAGCAAATTAGAGAAAGACACTTAAAATGAAAAAAGTATTAAGCAGATATAGCTTTTGGGTTTATCATTTCTGCTTTACTCTAGCAACTTAAACAATTGCATTGCTGCTTTTCTTCTCTTTTGCATTTCTGTGGATAAATCAATAAATCATATGACTGAGCAATTCTTTGAAAAGATGTTTCACTTTGACAAAGTTTTGTAAGAAGCATTCCCTCAAAACAAGTTTGTCAAATAACATGACCCCATGCCTCTACACAGTAGAGTGTCAGAGAATGGCTGGAAGAAATATTTTGTGCCACATGAATCACATTAAGAAAGAGAAGCATGTCAACCCCACACCTCAACAAAGCAAATCCTGTCCACCTTACGCTGATATAATCTATATTATTATGATGCTTGGTGCCCTCAAAGTTTGCCATTACATCTCATTTCAGATTCTTAAAACAACACATCTACATAATACAGAATTGGAATAAATGTGAAGATGACAAGCATAGCTACAATCTTATATTCCTGGGAAAAACACCCACTGAATACAATGGGACTTATCTTGGAAAAGACATTTATAGACTTGTGCTATATGGGAATACGTGGTGGACATCTTTATCATAAAACTTGATAAAACTGTTGGTAAACAAAAAAAACCCTTCATTCTTCTCTCATAACACTAAAATTTAGAAAGTCTAGCAGAACTGATTGGCAGGACAGAAAAAAGAAGTATCTTGCATTTGCACCATTCACTTTATAAAACTCAATATCCCCAAGATGTGACAACCTTCCCTAGCTTGAATCGATTAAAAACAAGGCTGCATATTTTTCCCAGAGTAAGATTCATGCCAGGACATAAAAAATGAAGAGGAAGAACAAAATTATATCTGAGTTCATTTAATCAAAATTAATATAGTTAATGTGACTTTACTGATCATAGATTGAATAATTTCCCCTTTTGCCTCATTCAATATGTTGGGTGGGTGTCCTTGGGGGCCACATCCAAAGCTTTCAGAAGCCACGTGTGCCCTTGGGACTCATTCAGGACATCTGCCTCTGGTAACTATTTGGGATTTCTAAATTCATAAACAATCGCTTTTTGAAACTCTGCTGGCCTATGTATGAAACTAGGAAACTGAATTGGTAATCTTTTATTTATGTGCTTAAAGTGGCTACACAGAGCACTTTTAAAACTGAATAATAAATATTGGTCTTGGAATCCATGTCAATTTGCATTGGTTTATTGTAACTGGAGAATCTGGAATTGTGCCTCAAAGGGATTTTTTTAAAGTTCCCCCTATTCATTATGCTCTTCAAAATCAAAGGAATGAAAAAGTAAAAACGAATGCTATAACCAATGACAAGAGAAATTCTTTTAGTTATATTTGGTTCTAAAGGTATTCTTGGTAGCTGCTCCAAGTTGTGGAATTGCCTGCCAAGAAAAACCAAGTAAGCTCTCGCTCTCTATTATTTTTCTACAGTCAGGCAAGACCGTTTTTATCCAGGCGGGTCTTTGATGTTACAGGCTTACTTCTTGCTGAGCTGGGTACCTGACTAGTCTAATAATATATTTTTAATTACTATATGCTTTATTTCTGTTTTAACTGGTTTAGATTGTTCATGGAACAGTGGGAGAGTACATTAATTAAATGAAAAGTATAGAACTGATTGTAATAGAGGAAATCCTGACTCTGAGGATTTGAGTAGCTTAATCCTATTCTATTTGAAGTGAATCACATTAGATTTTAGTGGAGATAATGATGTCCATTTGTTGGATCCATGCACTTTTAGCATAAGTACTTTTGGAACCCATTTTCTTAGCAACACCTTGAAAACTTCATTATAATTTAAAGTAGCAATACAAATGAAACCTATGCAGAAATACTCTCATGTATTGTTTTGCAGAATTTGATGCATTAAATTGCTAGCTAATCTACATACACAACATTTGAGACCCTCTTAGCTCCTAGGTTGCAACTTACTCTTCTATAAATTACTCCTTCACAAAGCACATAATCATTGTGAAATTCCCACAACTGGATGTGTTGGAGAACATCAATGTCTGGTTTTTTTTAAAAAAGAACTAACAAATTACATGGAGTAATGCTATTTGTGGTTCCTAGTCTTGATGGCTAACTTCTACTTTTGGAATTATGAGGAGCATAGCTTAAATATTAGCTTCCAAGGGATAACAATGGAAGAGGGCAATTATATTGTTCTAGATGTAACTTGGTCAAACTCTAGTTTGCTATTGTATGATTCATAAAGTGAGCAATATGGGCTCCTCAGCTGTTCTAGAAACACTTTCTGATTTAAAAAAAAATTAAATTACCAAATAAAAATCCAGATGACACTAGACCTAGATGACTATGAAGTAGCACACAGAGTTTTCTGATCTAGTGGTAATCTGAATTTTGCAGCATGGACAGAGTAAATTTTGATTCTTCTTAAACAAGTGTCATAAATAGGAATATCTAAAAACCTCATTGCTCTTATAGAAAACATATCAAAATGTATTAAATATCATCATCAACTTAACTGCAGTCATTTCTGAGGAAACTATAACTGGTCACAGTTCTGCACCTAAGGTAGAACTAGACCTCACAGACTTCTGATTTCTAGCTTAGCGCCTTAACCTCTACACCAGTGGTGTCGAACCTTTTTGACATTGCGTGCTGAAAGTGCGTGCACATGCATACATGCTTGCGGCCGTATGCCTCTGTACACATACCCCATGCATGCACACATGCAACCACCCTGCACATGTGCACGTGACCTCCTGTGCATGCATGTGGGCCCCCTGTGCATGCATGCTTGACCCCTGTGCTCCCCATCCCCCACGCATGCACACATGACCCCCCATGCTCCCATACACACATGTGCATGCAACCCCCAGAGCCAAAACACAGTTGATCCGCACTCCAAACAAGGTAATCCTCTGGCACACATTCAATAGGTTCGACACCACTGCTCTACCCCAAACTGGCTCTCTAGTCAAGATATACTGAATACAAAATCAGCAAAGGACTTTTCTTTCAAAAGGTAGAAAATACTTGCACCTGTTATTTTGAATGTACAATGGATTTTAGAACCATAGTTGCTATAAGGCACATTTTCTATTTTCCAGGAACAATATTCTAACAGTAGAATAAGATAAAATTAGGAGGTTTTGCTGCTTTTTCACTTGGAAACAGGCATGTTCTTTGCATACATTCTTTGGAGGAAAGATGGGGTAAAATGTTGTGAATAACAACTTTAAACAGGAAAATTGTGCATGCTCAATTGCAGCTTGAGGGGAAAGAGACATTTCTATGTCCTACACAAATACCTGCAGTAAAATATACTCAAATATCTATGATGTGGTATACTTCAGAAAGAAGTATGTTGTAACTATCCAAATCTCCCCACCACCACCAAAAGTGTAAAGGACCTTGCTTGAAACAGTGCGCCTCAAATTATTAAAGCAGTCACTTCTTTTTTACAGATTCATGCACCTCCTTTTGGCTGTCTCCACATGCATGTTCATACATAGCCACTTCACTTTGCTAGGGAAAAATTTAAAATGAACTGACTGTTTCGGCAATGCCATGAAAAAACAGCTGGGAGCAATTTCCAAACATACCAGAAAAAGAGGTGGCTGCTTTGATTTTATGAAAAGAGGAATGCTTCATGTATTCCATAGCATGCTTTGAAAGAATTTGCAAAGAGTGTTATATATGTTTGTTAGATTTTTGTATTGTTACAAACTTGGTTTCTCAACATCTGACGTAACTAAATTTAGAGGATGCTGTATTTATGGTTGCATTTGCAAGTATACGTAAACACATATATAAAATTACTTTCATTTTTGACCCCACATTATAATCAAACCAAATATGTGGTTATCTGAGGCAAAGTAAAGATGACATTAAGGAGGTTTGGTCATTTTCATAGAACTAACAACTATTACACCATTGGATCATATATACTTTTTCAGCTTTTCATCTCCACCCTGGAGCAATCCAATGATGCTCTCATGGTGATGACCCGGTGCCTTGATGCTGTGGGGGTCTGGATGAGGACGAACAGAACAACAGACTTAATCCAGACAAGACTGAGCTACTGTGGGTATCGTCCCCTTGTCTAAACAGAGACTTATTTCTGATAGTCCTTAAGCCACAATAAACTCAATATTTTGAAAAGATGTCACAAGATTTTTGTTGTTGGCAGAGGCTGATCATAATTCTCTGGGGTTTAAGTCCTTGCCAGCCCTGCTTGGAGATGCCAAAGATTTCATACCTGTGCTTTTTGTGCCACATCCAGAACAAGCTGGAACTTTTCTGACACTGTTAAGTCTTCTTTGGGAGGTTCCTAAATATAAATATTATTATTAAATATACTTACTTAAGTATATTAAGTAAATATAATTGTCATCAAACCATGAACGTGTGGCTTTAAACTTAAGGAAACTTAAAGAAACTTAAAAGAAAGGAAAAATACTGTCCAATAATGTTGTGATTTATTTTAAATATAATTTACTGAAACAAAGCAGCTCCATAAACTGCACTTTAAAACTAGCTCTGTTTAAATTATGATTATTTTTAAAAGGAACAAAAACATCTAATATATTCCTCAAAGTTAGCCCCTAAGGCAAGGAGAGGGGAGAATAAGAGCCCTAGGCTTACCAAGCATTATTCATTCATATAATAATAAATATTTTATGGTGACAGCCAGATCCGGCTTTTGTAAATGTATGCAGGATTGTAGCCAATGTTTTTTTTTTAATCACTAGATTTAACACAGCTGGTGGACAACATTCACTTCTGTGCTCGAGGTACCAAGTCTGCACTAGCAAGTTTGGAGAATTTGGAACACAATCCATAGTCCAGATTCAAAGAGATAAAACAGTAGCAAAAGAATTGGAGATGGGATTGTTTCACATATTTTGCAGACTTTAATCCAATCCAGATGTTTTGACCAGTATGATCACATGGATCACGCTTTTCCAGAATGTTAAAATAGATTCATTGTCTGGAACCACTGCAACTAGAGTACTTGAAGGACAGCTTGGTGCTTGATGAACTTAACTCATCCTACTATGAACACATAATAAATTATTAAAATACATAGTGTAGATTTAACATTTAATAAGTCTGCTACTAGGGCAGACTCTGTGCACTTATTTTATGTTTATCTTATTAAATCTCATGCAGACAAGTAGGCTTGGTTCTGGCCAACATAATGTGCTTTTTTATAAGCTTTATGACCTCAGCAGTGTAGCTGCCCTCAAAAAGAAATAACTAGACATACCCTGACATGGGCAAATTATTTTAAGTCAATGTTCAGAGTTTCATATATATTAGATTCCAGATACTTCAACATATAAGTTATATACAGTATTCCATGTTTCTTCTTTAACTAAACAGTATACCGTGGTCTTTTATACAATATTTAAAAAAAATATGAAGTCACAATATGATTAAAGTTGAGTTATTAAAATTATCAAAGTAGAAAATGCCTTATAGATAGTTCAGGTAGTCCTCAACTTACAGTCAAATGTTTAGTGACCACTTGAAGTTATAGCAGCACCGAAAAAAGTGACTTACAACCATTCCTCACACTTATGAGCTGTGGTGGTGCAATGGTTAAAAGGCGCTATTGCAGGCCAAGTCTGCCCACTGCCAGGAGTTTGATCCTGATCTGTTCAAGGTTGACTTCTATCCTTCCGAGGTCGGTAAAATGAGGACCCCGATTGTTGGGGACAATATGGTGACTCTGTAAACTGCTCATAGAGTGCTGTAAAGTACTGTGGAGTGGTATAGAAGTCTAAATGCTATTGCCATTACAATCATAGCCACATCCCCATAGACATGTGATCAAAATCTGGGTGATTAGCCAAGGGTGGGCTCCAAAAATTTAAGCAAAGGGTTCTCTGCCCGGTTGCTGGATGGGCGTGGCCATGGTGGGCATGGCCTAGTCGGCTTCCTGCATCACGGCCGGGGGGGTGGGTGTTTTTCACCCTCCCTGGACTCCGGAGGCTTTCCTTGAGCCTCTAGGAAGGCAGAAACAGCCTCCCTGGGCTCCGGAGGCCGGAAATGGGCCCATTTCTGGATTTCTGGAACTTCCAGGAGGCTAATTTTTTGCCCTCTCCGAGCCTCCGCAACGGCCCTGCACTTATCTGGCATCCAAAACAGGCCGCATGGAGACTCCTGGGAGGGGAGGGGCAGGATGGGCAGGGCCAGCCAGTCATTGCAACTACCAGTTCAGGAAACCAGATGTAAAATTAACATCCAGTTCGCCTGAACCAGTCCAAACTGGCTGAATCCCATCCCTTGTTTACATTCAGATGCTTGACAACCAGTTCATATTTATGACACTCATGGTGTCTTGGGATGATATAATTCCCTTTTGCAACCTTCTGACAAGCAAAGTCAATGGGGAAACCATATTCACTTAACAACTGTGAATTGTCAATGGCAGTGATTCACTTAACAACTGTGGTGAGAAAAGTTACAAAATGGGACAAAACTTGTTTAACAAATGTTTCACTTAGCAACCTAAATTCTGGGCTCATTTGTGGTCGTAAGTCAAAGACTACCTGTATATGAACCCAAAGGAAGATTTGTTCTTTGAACCAACAGCAGGTTAGCAAAAATTTCATTGGGTACAAAATATTGAATAATGAACTTAATATTATTTTTCTTCATCTCAGCCCTCTTATCCTAATGTTGGCACTGTTGAATGAACAGTCATGCTAACTGTGTGAGATTTATCTAATACCATTCTGGTTTATCTTTTCAGTTGCCTATTTCACGTTGTGTATTTTAGAGCTACCCTTTTGTCCTGTTGACATTTTAAAAAATTAATACTGGGAAGAGAAGCTGCTTAGACATGGTAACTCTTCCTGTTTACTTTCCTGAGCAGTCTACCTTGCTAAGTAGCAATGCGAAATAACAAACTCCTGTCCCTAAATCCAGTTAGATAATTACTTCCTTCTTTGCCTTAACTAGACGCCTGATACCTGCTAGATGCTTAATAATACAGCTAATCCCCATTAATATATAACTTTGCTTTTGCTTTTGTTTTGCTTGGCTTGGCCTTTGAGTCAATCAAAGTACCTGGACTTTTGTTGACAAGAATTTTTGCAAGCAGTTTGCCTCCTTCCTAAGGTTGAGAGAAAGTGACTGCCCAAAGGATATGCAATCCTGCCTAAATTGAAATTACAATCCATAGTCTTCAGTTTCTAGCCTGTTGCCTTAACCACTACATCCCACTGGCTCACCTTTCCTTTCTGCATTCTAAGCAACTCTCCAGGCAGGGTTGGTGTGGAAGAGAGAGGTTGAAGGATAATAAAACTTGCCTAATAAAATAAAATGTTTTATGAACAGATGCTGTAGCATTTCCTCCTTGCTGCTATTTCAGATCACTGTGACAGGTCAAGGGGAAATATCTACAATGCTTTCTCAGTTATCCAGGTCTTGGTTGTCCCAAAGGTGGTTTTTCACGAGGGATCTGGACTTTCTGGTTTTTCTTTGAAGACGTTTCGCTTCTCATCCAGAACTGAAGAAGCTTCATAAAAACCAGAAAGTCCAGTTGCCTCTTGAAAAAGAACCTTTGGGATCACCAATGCTTTAAATATTTGGATTTTATTAATAAACTTCTATTAACTGTGATCAACCCAGCATTTTCCCCTGTGTACAAACTCTTTTGTTTCCAGTCTGAAGATGTGAAATATCTTCATTTGTGTGGAAAGAAAAAGCTTGTTTAGTTGAAATATACCTGATTTCACAGGAAATCTAATTTGAATAGCACTCAATCATCAGACATGTAGAAAAAAAGTTATGGAACTAAGGAAAGAGAAAAAGATGTTACAGTGATATGGGAATGCATTCTTTTAATGAATTAAAAAAAAAAGTTAAGGGTTTTTTTGGGAAGAAGGATTGGTTAAACTACTTAAGTATGGTATAGAATAGATGCTTTAAAGATATTCACTAGAATTCTGAATAATGCTTTCCATCTCACAACTTTCCTTGTGATGCCTAAATTAAAGAAGCTTGATTAAACCCAAGCTTTTAGGTTTAGATCAAAGGCTGATATGAAAATCTGAATACATTTACATTCTATTCATCCAACATTTGGGGTATAAGGACCCTTATAATATATAGATATTACTGCCTTAGGATGTTTCCAGTTATCAAATGGTGTCTTATTCACAATGTATGAAAATACAGAATTACTTAGCAAGCTCACCTGGAAGCCCATTTGGCTTAATAATTACTCCTTTTGTAGTTTGAAAAAGTTGAGCAGACGGGGAGCGGGGAATATCCCCTAAAGAAAGTGATCAAAAATATTCAGTATCTAAGACTCTTTCCACACCAGTGTCTTACAGAGGCATCAAAGTGCTTCATTTACTTCAAATTTGCATGTTATCTGCATGACGGAGCACCCTAAACCATACTTAGCCTATACTTACAATTTCTCTTATCTAGTTTTTATTTTTTTCCCAATAAAGGAGAATATTTTTAGCTCAGGGTTGAAACGAGGGATCCTTGGTGCTCCCTGAGCTTGGTTGTTTTCTTGAAGATATTTCATTACCCTAATTAGGTAACATCATCAGTGCTAGTAATGATGATGTTACATAGTTAGGGTAATTAAACCAGAGATGGTATTCAGCCAGTTCCGACAGTTTCCATAGAATCGGTAGTGATAATTTTGAGAACTGGAAAATACCACCTCTCATTGGCTGACCCTGGGAAATACCACCTCTCATTGGCTGAATGCATAGCCATGCCCACCAAGCCATGCCCACAGAACTGGTAGGGGGAAAAATTTAATCCCACCACTGAATGAAATATGTGCAAAAAAAACAAGCTCAGAGAGCACCAATGACGCCTCATTGTTCAATTAGAGAAGACCACATAGATGTACATGCCAGTCCAGTGAGATCAGTGAAACTAAGGAAGACTACATTATATAACCCTAGCCAGTGCACCTTTGGTCCTGCTTTGGTTAGGATCATTTGCAAGTTAAAACAAACATGTTTTTCTGTGCCCTCCCATTTCCTATGCTGCTTTCTTAGACTGTTTCAGTTCCACCCTACAAGGAATCAATTCTTCATGCTGGATAGCCAGAAAGAATTCTTCTGGAAGGGCTCTAAATCAATATTATTCTTCCTCTGTCCACTTTGTACAGATCAGTTGTAAAGCGCCAGACTTACACAGGCTAATCATTCTCTTCTCCCTTGCAACCCAACAAGCTTGCTTTGATGACAAAGCCCCTGTGTTATGTTCACAACAGACAAATCATATTTTTTTTTAATCTGAACAGGAGATGACTCAGAATTAAGATGACCCCTAAAGAAAGGGAGGACAGAAAGAGGGAAAATGACAAAATCCTATCCAATGTCTTGTTTCCCCTTCTTGACAACTATAACTACAGCTAAACTGGAAATTCTCCCACCCCATTCATGGGTGTTGTGACATACACTGAAACACACTGAGGCATACACGCTCCCCTCCCTCCTTCCACCTGAAATGGGGGGGGGGAGAAACCAGGCGAAGATGCCGTAAGATGTAGCTGCATAGGGAAGAGAAAGAAAAATAAGACATTGGGTCATGGTAAGTGCACAAGGAAGAGTGAAATGAAGTGTTTAAAAAGAGTTAAATGCAACAAGCAAATAGTCCCTCTCGGGTTAAAGCTAATGCTCAGAGACAGCCATATATGTGGTAATTTCTGCCTCTTGCTCAAATTTCTTCTGTTTTTATTAGTGAGCATCTTATATACAGCTTAATAGATTAACAGAGTTGAAAGGGGCCTAGTAGATCATCTAGTCCAACCCACCCACCCCCAGCCAAGCAGGGGACCCCACAGGGTTTCTGACAGATGGCAGTCCAATCTCTTCTTGAAAGTCTCCAGTGATGAAGCTCCCAACTTCCGAAGGCAAGCTGTTCCCATTGGTTGATTGCTCTCACTGTCAGAAAATTTCTCCTTATTTCTAGGTTGAATCTCTCCTTGACACAGCATACGATACGATAAGCTGCTCCTTTTCCAATTCACAGGAAAAGAAAAAAAAATTCTCCTCTTTATCTCAGGTGGTGGCAAAATGCAATGGAAAAACAATTTTAAAAAACTGTAGAGATGAAAGGGATATTCAAGCACAGTATCCTCAATCACTTCTCAATACTTTTCCAAAAGATAGTCTTCAAAAATGGCCACTTCTGCAAAACACTGTGCAAAGATACTTGGGAAAGAAATAGTTGCTGTAGAAATGGCTAGTACATGTGTAAAAGTCAAAATCTGAGGCTTTGATGTTGCTGTCTTCTATAGGTAGTCCTCAATTTACGACCACAATTGAGCCCAAAATTTATGTTGCAGAGTGAAACACTTCCTAAGTGAGTTTGCCCCGTTTTATGGCTTTTCCTGCCACAGTTCTTAAGTGAATCATTGCAGTTGTTAAGTTAGTAACGTGGTTGTTAAGTGAATCTGGCTTCGCCATTGACTTTTATGAGGTCACAAAAGCTGATTGCATAAACTCTAATGCACTCTACATGGGGCTGCCCTTGAAGAGTATTCGGAAACTACAGCTGGTGCAGAATGCAGCCACGCGAGCAGTTGTGGGTGCCTCTCGATGCACCCACATAACACCACTTT
>JANHFQ010006919.1:106256-118728 GCA_032468035.1 Aparallactus werneri | reverse complement strand
ATATACTGTAGGATTGCTTATTTTTGTACTTACTTTAGGTAATCTCACTCAGCCCAGTTTACCTTACAGAGATGATTTGGGAAACAGAATTAAGGGAAGACCTCTTAGCTATGCCATCTTGACCTTGTGGAAGAAAAATAGAATATCATCATAATTCTCATCATCATGATCTATACTTAACAGGTTTTCCTGCTACAATTTCAGATGTGCTGGGCTACAAGCGCACATAATTCTGATGGGTATTCAAACTGGGAATGACAAGAATTATAATCCAGACATTGGGATTTAGAGGTTAGTAAGAGAAGAAAGGAAGGAAGAGAGGCAATTATCCAGCTGTAAGAACAAAGCCAAATAAGTTCCTAGATATATTAAAGTTTCGAACCAAGATCCAAAAAGTTCCTACAAAAACCATCTGGGAGATTTGGTCTATCCAGACCATATTCAGAGGAAATATTACACAAGGTTTCATCTCATTTCCCTTTAGAAATCAAAGGTTATCTATTCAAAGTATATTATAGCAATACATTCAAAGGACAGTCAAGAATTATCTTGGCTAACCAATCATTTGCAAGATTCGCTAACCAATCATTTGCAATCATTAGAAAGCTAAATTACTTACAATTTCTTTTTTCCACAGAACCCGAAGATGAAATCCTATATAGACTTGGAGTAATACTGCGAAGTCAATTGGACTTAAAAGGACTTTAAAAGAGGTTCACATTTATGCATCTGGCTCTGACTTTCCATTAGTTTCAGTGCAGTAAATGTTCATCTGAATATGTACACCTTGCAAACATGATTATTGGAGCCTAATTCTACACTTAATTTAGAGACACAAGGCCATTTACTACCAATAGTAATTCCCAAGTAAAATTAATAAGAAAGGTCAACTGATTTAAATTCAGAAACTCTCTACTTAAATAAAATGATGGACTATACTTGGAAGGCTTATTTATGACACTTATATTTATAAATTTAAATGTGTGTTTAAAATATACTAGCAAATTATTCACACAGGTTTGTGTTTGTGTTTGTGTGTGCGTAGTACAATGGGCTTAACTTTTTTAAAAAAGAATAAAGAATAAGAAGCCAGCAAGTCTCTGTTGTGAATTATTTTGTTTATCTTAATATTGTGTGATTATTGAATAGCAAATAAGACTCTGAATAACAGAATTTCACATCCCCCCCCCCGTGTCTTTTCTTTGGAGTGGTAAGATGGATTTCAGGTAGCAAAGGAATTCTACACGCATTGCAATGGTTTCTATAAACAAAAGAAATACACTTCTGATGTTGCTCATATTTTCTGAGAAGAAAGCCTGCTTTTAAAAATGGAATTGGCCCTTTAAAATAAAATGCATTTAGATCAAAAGCTTTAGTATCATAAAAGTAATTCTAGAATTTATTACTAGTAGAGACTCCTAGTCCTAGGAAAACACTAATACTTTGTTAGGAAAATTATATTCTTTTTGCTGGGGAGAAAGCATAAAATTTTGGTCACATCACAAATTGCATTTGACCCAGGAGAGGTCATGATTTATTCCCTTCCCTATCCCTGTCTTTTAAAGGACATGGCATATTTTTAGAGGATTAACTGTGTAATCTACATGACTACTGGACTTTCGGCTTCTTGAGCTGATTCCATTAGCTCAGGCCACATTTGTGATTTTTAAATCCCAGTGGAAAGCAATTGGCTTTCATTTTATGGCAGAAAAAGCATTCAAAAGCCCTGGAGACTTTTAGGTTGGTGTTTTGTGTTTTGGACACTTTACTCCATCACTTAGAGGACGATCCTACTACTATATCAGCCATCACATGCTCTTTTAGTAGATTATTTAAACAGAATATATGTTGTCACCTATTATTATCTATAACCTCCCAGTAGAATGCTGACATTGTTGATGAGGTAAATATTTATTTTACATTCAAACCTTCCTTCTAGGGGCAATTGTTTTTACATGGGTATTTAATATTGTTATGTTCAAAGCTTTTGTTATTGTAGACTTTGGGAACATTTATGTTAGTTAATGAATCTGAAATGCCATCTATACTATTTATAACATTCAGATGTTATTGATCTTTTTGTTGTTATTTTATGTTTCTAACCACCGAAGGCTGGTCTGATCAGGAGCATGCAGTTTATAAATATGACAAAAAAATTAATAAAAATAAAATAAAGGTGTGATACTGTATATGTCATCCTGAATATTATACTTAGATGAGTCTCATATATAACAAAACAGATGGACTTCCTTCTTGGTTTCCAGAATTTAAGTCATATTTTTAAAAAAATAGATAGTTAAGTCTATATTAACATGTCGATAAATGTGGGCATGGAAGCATATTTTTGTTAGAGTTGAAGATACTAAGAGACAATTCACACTTGTAGCAGTAAGCATTATTCTAGGAAACAGGAAAAATGCTGTTTTAATATGGCACTTCAAAGGTGCAGTTTTATTAGATAAACCATGTTCACATGTACTATTCAAAAAACATCTGTTCTCCAATCAATTAGTGACATATTTAGAAATCTAAGTTATAGGTCTAAACATAACCCCTTTAAAAATAAATATTACTAACACATTTTAAATTACTTTTGAGTAAAATATTGCATTGCAATGTTATTACACTAAAATGGTGTAATGATAAATTACAATTGCAATTGTAACAGTAAATTCAAACATCAGAAAAAAATATTATGCTGGCTAATTTTTTAAAAAGGTTATATCAGTACAATCAATATAGTTTTGCTCAACAATGGAAATAGAACAGATGGTATTTCAATAGACTATCAACAGTTTGCTACACCAACAGAATCTGAAGTTCCAAGTGGCCAGTTTGGTGATAAAGCCTTCTCTAGATTGTAACATTTAAGGTCAGGTAATGGGATGCCCAACTGAATGATGTTCCAGAAGTAATAAAAACAACTCTTTGCAGATAAAACTAGAAGTGAATATTTTAGTCTGTTCTTCTTTATGATTTTCTTTCAGGGCTAAAAATGGCACTGAAAGCCTGAACCAGATTTATTTTTCCTCAATTTACTTGTGGCAATCCAGTGGTTTTGGTCTCAGTAGTTATTCTAAATTGGATTCAGTTATTATAGCAATGGGTAATTTGTTGAAAATCTTAACAATCAGGTTATGAGTCCTCCTTGAGAAAATCTATTTATATTCACTAAAATTCAGCACTAATTTTACGACACCTAACCAGTCAGTTATTATAGGTAGAATTGTAGTTCCCTTGGTGCTCATCTTTGATTTAGGGATCCTCCTGGATTCACAGCTTCTGCTTAAGCAGTAGGTGGAGTTCCTGGTTAGGGACTTTTGCACAGCTTCAGAAGATGTGCCCATTGTGATATTACATGAATCAGAAGATCATGGTAATGATAACTCATACTGACTTCAAAACATTTACATGCCATATTGATATTTCTTCCTATAGGTATTTGTGAAGAATTTGTAGGAAACAATTATTATTTTATGTATTTGTTTGTTAAATGTATAGCTGACAACCTGACATTCATAATTATGGGTGGCTTACAAAATTAAACACACCCACCCATACCCACCAAAACACAACAAAAATGTTTAACATTAAAACAATAAAAATTATAGAAAACAAACTCTATGGGTGAACAGCATCTATTTCCCTAGCAATGCAACCTCTGGATACCCAGGCCAGATGGCTAAGTTTTGTTTTCAGGACCTTCCAGAGGTCAACAAGCTCGGGGCCAGTCTAACCACAGGAGAAATGATGTTCCAAAGAGCAGGTGCTGTGGCAGAAAAGAAGCTTACTGGGCCTGGTCAAATGACATTCCTTCATGTATAGCAGATGCAATATGCAACATGGGTTTGACAGGATGGGTTGATATGACTGGAAATTTATGATATTTCAGGATAAATCACAGATAGCTTTGCATATTAAAACAAGGAGAATTGCTTTAATTCTAAGCAATTCAAGCTATGAACAACTTTCTTCTCTCACACACACACACAGACACACACGCGCACGCACACACACCTACAGTACCTTTTTCTTCTCCTGTAGTGTAAGGTGGCAAATAAACTATCAAACTTCCTGTTTCATAACACACTAAGCCATAATATGGTTTGTTTGGCTTAGTATGCTGTGGTATGTTAGGGTTATTGCTTTTTAATTATTATTCACTGTTGAAAGAAGGAACAATATATTTCAGTCTCTGGCACTTGGTATATCAGGTGACTTTAGCTGTAGTTTCTTTTTATTTGAGTTGTTTTGCTGAGAGCTACAGTAGTAATGGATAATAGATGGAAAAATAAGTTAACTATATCACATTTCTTTGCATGATTACTTATATTGAGTTCAGCTAAATGTATATGGAATTAGACTTAATGAAAGTAAACAGCATAAGATTGTATGGCCTGTTAATAGTGCTTTCTTTCAAGCCTTTGCAGTTTTGACAAGGCAGATTAGCAGTAGCAATTAACACAAAAAGCAGCATAATTCTTAATTTAAGACTGCAGAGGCAATCATGCTAATCATTTAGTCTCCAGTTTCTCACAGTGCTTTACAGTGTGCCTGGAAAGAAACAGTGGATAAAAATATAAAAGAATTGGCATTACATGTTCCCAATGATCTACCCATCCAGAGTAAATACTGGTGGGTTTCTTTTGGCTATGGATGGCAATATCTCAGTATGACCTCATTCAGCAGCTGACAAAGAGGAGAGGACAGAATCAAAGCTAATAAACCCCAAATAAGTGAAAAAATCTGTTTCTCACATGCACAAATACATTGTAGAAGTATGGAAAAGGGAAAACTCAGTTCTTTATATTCCACCCTCTGCCCTACAAATGTACATTGCTTCTCAGAATAATGTGGCAAAAATACAGAGATAATACTTTCATCTGTTTCAAACACTACTTAACTCAGAAATGACTATCAGAAAATAATTTCAGTTTTTGCTAACAGCATCTCTTTATGTATTATACCATAAATATGTTTTAGGTTTTTAAGACAACAATTTTATCTATTCATCCAACAAAACACTTCATTTGTGAAAACACTATTCATAACTCAGAGATTTCATCTTAAAAAAACAAACTATTGCTTGTATTGGATATCTTTCCTGTCGTTTTTTTTATCAATTATCCTTTGTCAAATATTATTCTCTTGTTTTATGAGAAATAGTTTTTCATGTCATATAATCTCTTTTTATTCTTTATTTTATTTTTTTATTCAAGGCAAAAGGAAAGGTAATTACAGCTATCTTTGTTATTATTCCTCTGAACTGTAAATAAGAGATCCAACTTTTTCTTTTCTTTTCCTAGTGTTTTGCCACAAGTACAGAGACATTTTTTTCTGATCAACTGAATGTTGATCCATTGGTTGGTATAGAAATTGACTTAGTGGCTTATTACCATGGAGGAATGCGAGTGTGTGACTGGCCCAAAACCATCCAGTCAATTTTCCTGCCTACAGTACGACTAGTATTCACACTTTTCTGGTCTCTGACCTGGTTTCTTAACCGGTAGAGGAGATTGGCCCTGAAACAACAGATCCAACATTAATTAATGCTGATATTTATTGACAGTTATTAACTATATTACTTAAACATACATTTATATTTTTCTATGCTGTCAAATACTGCATTAGAACCTTGACTCTGATTACTTTAAATGTGTTTTAATATGCATTTCTTAATGTGCACACACGTCTCTCTCTCTCTTTGGTTCAGGCAATTATGAAATCTTAAATGTTACAGCAGAGATTCCTCACTAAAAATAAAATCCTAGAGTAATGTCAACAAAAGCTGATACGTACTCGCTCTTTAAGTAAATAAACACAAAAGTTATGATTCCATGTCAAATCATAATGAACACAGGCATTAAAAATGATAAACTAAAACTATGTATTAACATACCAAAATCTGCATATAGTGTAATTGAATTTCTTATGGGCTTATATTAATAAATGTTTTCATAATTAATCACATGCTGAACGTATCTTAGTCAATCAACATCAACTTTTGCTAAAAAAAAATTTTAGTCCCTCCATAAGGACAGAAAGAAAAAAAAATTGATAAACAACAGCTAATGTCTGAAAAAAATTTTCTGATCTTCTCATAAAGATTTATTATTATTTATCTGCAATATATTATGCTGAACCTTCTGCCACCAAGTGCTTGAGTCAATGGGATACTATGGAAAGTTTATGTGAACATTCCTTCTGCGTAGAAGACAAATCCCTCATCAGAAAACGTTCACATACTAATTGGTCTAAGAAGAATGATTTGTCTATTCAGCTACTCAGGTTCAGGGAAAGATAAATAACCTTAAAAACAAGTGCCTAAATGAAGGAAACTATAGAACTGTATGTATATGAGATCAAGGCAAAGGAAAATAGAAAAAAGTGTCGAGACCAAAAAATGGTATTACCTGAAATATTTTTTTTGCCTTTAAAAACTAAAGTTGGCTATATTCTGGCCTTGTTGTCCAGGAGAACTAAAGTAAAGAATGCTTTCTTCAGTAAAGGAAGACACGAAGTTGAAAAAATTAGTAAAAGAAAAGCTGCTGCAATTTTTCATTAGTGCCTTCAGGAATTTCCTTTATCGTAATTTCAAAAATATATAAACCAGATGACTTAAAATTTATTTTGATTGATGCAGCCTACTGATATTCTTCCAGATGAGGGCAGCAGGCATCCACAAATCTTGTTAACACTTGTTTTTATACATTATGTTTTTCAGTAGATTTCTGAAGGGAATTGTAGTATCACAATTTAGTCAACTAAAGATGAAAACCTAAGCCTTAAAAATATTGCAAAAATGAAAAGGGAAACTATGCAAGAACCAGATGGTCCTACTCTTCCTTTTTTTCTGAAAAACATTACAATCTGGGGGGGGGGGGGGAAATCTACTGTATCTGTGATTTGTATCCTTAGTTTTACTTACCTATTTATTTACAGGACTTATATGGCTATCTATTTCATATGATTCTAGGTAGCTCACAACAATATTCTAGGTGGCTCACATGAAACTATTCAAACTAGTCACAAGTAAAATATGGAAGGAAATTTAAAATATTTTGTAAAATATACATCTTTCTAAATTAGAATCAAATAGGCTAATTACATACATAAATACATACAAAATGTTTGAAATATGAAGGGAATGACAGTAAAAATAATTTCACTATTTAAAAATATGTTTCATCATTAAATATATTCATGCTAATTAATATAATACACATTGTTCCCAGTTCTAAGAAATAAGATTTGCTATATATTTGGAAACAAAGAAAAAAGCATTCAGTTCAATATAGTGGATTTTTTTGTCTATTGTTGTGAAACATTTTTTTTTCAAAATCCTATTTTAATGAGTGAATTGGAATAATTTATATACAGTCACTGAATAATACTTCTAGATACTGTACCTAACTTGTTGAAAATACTTTCAAATGCATGAATGATGTACTTCCTTTTTTACATTTCACTTTGTCAGTTATGCTACTGTGACAATATGTCAGGAGCACATCTTTTACACACCTACAGTACTTATAAATTAGTCTAATTGTGTTCTATGGTATTTATTGTATTTGTGATAGGCAGAAAAAACCTTTTTTTTAGTTTTTATTCAGTTTGATAAAAGTGAATTTACTTTTGATTTTTAAAAAAATATTTTTACTAAAATTCTTATAGGAGAAATGTAGTGTTACTGCACTAATTGAAATGCAACTTGACCAAACAGTATATGTCAATGACATAGTTTTCAGGGTACAATCAACTATCCTATATTCAACAAACGTCCATTAAACCATAGGTAAGCATTGTGAAATAACTTTTTTAATAGGCAGCTTAAATAATTGTGTCAGATTCCTGGATATAAGATTTGTTTTTAAAATCTGAATGATTTTATATTAAATAAATACAAATATCAAAGAGGAAGTCTCACAAATACATCTAATTATTCAGAAAGAATACAGTATAAAAAGGTTAATGAACAATTATAAATGTGATCACTTAAGAGACAACTTTTAACCAAATTTGTCTCATCTCAAGAAGCTGAGCACAGTTTTTCCAGTATTTTGATGGAAGACCACAAGGAAATCCTGCGGCTTTAGGCATCACTGGAAAATTTTAAAAAAGAAAATCAAAGAAGGGAGCAATAGGAAAACTAGTTTTGTCTTGTCATCAAGCTCAGGAACATTCTGATGTAGTCACCAAGAGTCAAGCTTAATGAAAGCTTTATTTCATAAAAAAAAGACATTGATCCAGAACAGCTAATTTCAGAATTTCAACAAAGGATATAATCTAAAACACAAGCATTAGCTAGGTATTTATTTTAAGAATTGACCTAGCACATTTAATGTTAAATCATGTGTTTTTTTAGAACAAAAAAAGCAATATTAAGAAAATATTAGGCAACATTCAGTACTCTCCAGAGAAGAAAAATGCTTCACACTCCCCAATACAAAAACATTAAGATGCAATTATGATTCAAAAGACTAATTTTAATGAACTTTGTTATTAATACTGGACAAAAGCTCCTTTTCTATTTTTTCTTCAAAAGCAGGTCAGCAATATTACATTTCAAGGCCATTTCACAAGTTCCATCGAGTATTCTCAAGAAACAGGACTGAACTCTTAAACATTTTTATTTTAAATATTTATATACTGCCTTTCAGTTCAAAATGTCCACGCAACAAGTTGCAATAATTAACAAAATAATATTTAAACACACTAACAGACACTCCACTACAAAATCCGTGCTAAAACCAATCACAGTTTATGTAATTACCAGTTACTCAAGTATTAAACTACATTAACATAGACTCAGCTTGCTGCCAAAACAAATACCCATCTAAATAAAATAATGGCATTAGGAATCACAATTAATTATGGCTTTCAAGCATAGCTAAAATTGTGATTAATAAAAGGACAAATCAGTTTCTAAATGTCACATTTCTAACAAGATCACTGTGTAATTTATGCCAATAGTTAATGAATTCAAACCTGCCATTTAATTTATAGAATAAATAAGAGAAATTGCTAAAGTTTGGAATTTCTTACCAGAAGTGGGGTTTGCAATTCTATATACAATCTTACTTGAAATATACTTAACTGTGCTTGGTGCAAATTATTTCTGAATAATCACAAGTTCCTAATGAAACTTATGTCAAATCTATACTACATATTAGCAAGAATACTTATCAAACTTATGAGGGATACTAGAGTTTCATTTTCTAGGGGGGAAAAGGCTATACCTGAAAATATAGGCTTAAAGGAAATAGTTAAATTCATGATTCTGGCACTGTCCAAGTTTTATAAAATATTGAAATTCAGCCCAAGTCTAAACCATTTATCCTAAGCAATTTAGGAAGGCAATATAAAAATGAAAGGGGAGGAATTACTTTTATTGTTGCTTCTGTAATGAATGGGACCTGATATACCATTTTGCTCATTTTGTACACGACAGTACTATATCATTTGGCCAATTTAGATTTGGGAATAATGGGTACATTAACCATAGTTGCAATTGCCACTCATTCCGGATTTGCACCCTACATTCAAAATGCATTTAAAAGGAGAACAGTTCTCAATTGGTAACAGCGAAGCTGAGAATTTGGATACCGAGTGGGCAAGATTTTATTAAAAGATAAATTATTTCTTTAAAGAAGCAAACAAACAGTGTTTATTATCAAATGAACTTTACTTTGGATGCATAGAAATTATACGATAACAGAGTGCCAAATATATGCTTTATACATTATGCATAACAATGGTTAGACAGCCATACATTTTGACATTTTAATGATCAATATGGCTGAAATTAAAAATATCCCAGTCCCCATTATTATTATTATTTTGTTAATTAGTACAGAAACATTTTGACCACTTTAATCACAATATTTATTGAAGGGCATGTCTTCATTCTAAACCATTCTAACTTGTAACTTCTAATCAGTTCTACATTAATTTTATAAACACAGTCACTTTCTATGGCACTTACAATAACATGGATTGTACTACAAGTTTAGTCAATGTCTTGGGGGACCCATGTAAACTCTGAAATTCTAACCAGTATGGAAAATGCACCTTCTCCCCTAGTTTCCAGTGCTTGCAAGAGTGAAGTTTTGAGTGTTTTTTGCATAAGCTCAGAAGCACCCTTTACACATTCCAGGATTGAACAATGGCACAAATGCCAAGTCTGTGGTGAATAAACATCAGAAAAAGGGGAAGAACTTAGTACTTTTCAACCCCTCTGCCCTTCTACAGGCAGAAACACTTTCCCACTCACCCATCCCAGAATAAAGCCCTAAGAAACAGACATGTTCACCAGGCTTCTTAACAGACACATGAACTTGACAGAGTCATTCCTGATGTCCAGGAGCCTTTGATCTACGAGATGCTAAGAGTTGAATTTGGGACGCCACACAAAGCAACGGCTCTGCCACTGACCTATAACTTTTTCTCTATGACACCTAAAATCTCACACAGGAGCCAGGCAGTTCACAACCACAACCCGGACCCCTTTCTTATATTATGTGTGGCGCAGGCCGCCCTTCCTTTCAGGGCAACACCTTCGCGCGGCCTTTGGGCGAGCAGGGCACGGCGCGCACTGGCACCATCACCCGTTTGCCAGCCACTTTCTGGCCAGGCTCTGTTTGCTTTTAACAGCTGCCGAATTCCCAGGAAAGGAACCTGACCTCGGCCTAGCGGTCGGGCAGAGAGCTGCCTACGAATGGCTGGAGGTCGCCATCCGACCGAGCGCCGCCCCTCGGGGGCCGCTCGCTCCTTCTCCCGCGAGCAAGGCCGCGGCCACAGTCCGGTATCCGCGGCTGTGGAGGAGGTAAGGCATGACGGAGAGGAGGGCCAGGACGATGGCAACCACGAGGAAGAGGGACACCATGAAGAGCTCCACCCAACCACTGTAGTTGAGAAAGAGGGGCCCGGTGATAGAGACGACCATCATGGAGAAGAAGGTGAAGACGATGCACACGCAGCGCACGGTCCGCATCTCCTGCCTCCGGCTCCAGCCGCTTTCATTGCAGCCGCCGCTCGCCTCACCAGCCTCGGGAGAAAGCGCGCCATTTCCGCCCTGCTCCGGCAGGGGGCGCTGAAACGTAGGCCGAGGCGCCCACGAGAGGGGCAGTAGCTGCAAACGGTGCGGAAGTGGCGGCGGCGGCGGCGGGATGAGCTTGGTGTTCAGCGGCAGGTCGTGCACGTGTCCCTTCGGCAGGGCCGTGCGGTGCCGACACAACGCGCACGTGATGGCGTCGCCTGGGCCGCCGCGCTCCGCTGCCGCACCCCACCCCGCGCCTCCGCCGCCGCTCTGGGTTTGGTGGCGGTGCATCTGGACCAGGCAGTCCAAGCAAAAGGTGTGCAGGCACGCCAGCAGCTTGGGCGCGCGGGCCTCGGCGTCAAAGGGGTTGTAACAGATCCGGCATTCGCGCTCTTCGGCTGCCAGAGGCCCTTCCGCCGCCAGGGCGAGGCAGGAGGCGACGGCGCTCCTCGAGGCCGCCTCGGCGGAGTCTTCTTCGTGGCCTTCAGCCTCCTCGTCCTGCGGGCTCCTTCCCTTGTGGCCGGGCAGTGTTTGCCTCAGATCTGCCATAGCCACGTCGTCTCATCTGAAGGCTCCGCGCCGCTGCGGCGGGTGAAAGGTCGGCTCTGGGTTGCGAGTTTACGGAGGGTCGGAGCCGAGCCGGTGTCCCTCTCCGGCGCCCTTCTGATGCTGCGCGGTTGGGAAGGTCTGGGCATGAACTGCCGCCTGCAGTGCTGCGTGCTTTTTTTGCTGCTGTGGCCGCTGGCGGGCGGGCGGCTGGCTCCTCGCCCCCTTCGGAATTGCGGCTTCTGCTCGAAGATGCCAAGAAGCACACAGGGACATGAACTAACCCTCCCCAGTCTTCAGCTTCTCTGGAGTTTGGGTCACTGGAATGCCCAAGATAGGAGGTCACTGGGAATTGTAGTCTTACAAATAAGAGAACAGCGGGTTAGAAAAGGCTGAGTTCATACACACACCAACACACACACCTTCGGGTGTCATTTTAAGGAAGGAGAGCCATAACTGCTTAGAACAGAACTACCAGGCTGCTAGTAATTTGACAGAGCTGGTGCGTATTTGAAGAATATTTTGTTCTGGTATTTGATGGTTATTTCTTATACAAAGACAATGATTGCATACATTGTTGTAAAAGCAAATACCTATTATTTAATAAACAAGAGCCAGGTGGGCAACCATAAGACAAGATGTTGTGTCTGGGTTCTGGGTAAACCAGAGGGAAAATCCCCAACATTATGACTTAAAGTGTGTATTCAACTGTTTCTGACTCATTTATTCTCTCAAAAGAACCCCAAATCATAAAGGGGCATCCTTTCTCTATTCTTCACATCTCATCTGCATTAATTTTTAAAGCATACAATGATACCTCAAGATACGAATGCTTTATCATACGAATTTCTTGAGATACGAAGATCCCAACAAAGAAAATCTTGCTCC
>JANHFQ010006919.1:72814-83651 GCA_032468035.1 Aparallactus werneri | reverse complement strand
CTGGGGTCTTTGGCGACCCCTGTAAAAGGGTCATTCGACCCCCAAAGGGGTCCCGACCCCCAGGTTGAGAACCACTGCTGTAAAGAGTATAAATGATATGCTTTGTTTTAAAGATACTGTTTTAGTATTGATGCCAGTTAATTCTTGAGAAGAGATTTAGAATATTCAATAGTTTATTCATGCTTGTGACTGAGTGCAAACAAGTTAAAAATGCAAAAAGGTATGTATTGTTTGAAATAATTTAAGATATATTGCAAATGGCCTATTATGCTTATTATGCAACCGTATATAATTACTAAGTGCATTGTTGCATCATCTTTTCACATAACAAAAAACTAATGAGTAATCATGACCCAATCTAGCACATACAATAAAAGGCTAAAACATGGACATTAATTATTTACTTATTACATTTATAACCCCCTTTTTGTTTGAAGATTCAAGATAAAGCACATGAGGATTTCTCTCACTGTATCTCCAAAGTACAATAGTTGAGACCAAGAGGTCATGACTAAGTCATCTACTACACAAAACAAGTTGTTTTACCATTGTTTGTAATAAACCAAGTGATTGGGTTTATATAATGCTAAGCCAAAATGAAACCATATTTTGACTTACTCTGCCAAGACTGGTCTTAAATACCCCAGGGAACTAAAGTCATATCCAACCAATTTCTACCTACCTTCTCCCTCAGGTAGTACCTATGATATATCATAGTATTAGAAGTAAACAATTCCAGTTTACTTCTTCAAAAAACCGTATAGTATTAACTCAAGTCTCCATTTAAGTTAAATCTGCTAAGTTTTGACAGTAGAATTAATTTCATAGCAATTTCTGTATTTATTATCCTTCCCCATTCTCAATTAATTGGAAATATCTGCTTGGTGTGGTACTCACTTGATTGCTAATACACTTTACATTTGCTCATATAGCTTAATCAACAGCAAATGACATGCAATTTAGACTGCTCCAGATAGACATATTGTGTGGCTGTAGTAGATGACCTTAAGCACCTTGCAGGCTGATGATCCTACATGCTATGAAGGACAGGATTCTGGATCACAATGAAGGGTACACTGTAAAGCAATTTGAAAACCTTGCTTAAATTAGAGTATAAGGCTGGGCTGATGACTCCATTTTGCACACCAGTGCCTCTGCATTGCAGTCTGATATGAAAGTAAAACATTACATATATTTCTAATAGAAATAGCATTTCCTGGATATCAGCAATAAAATCAAAGCTGCTGCTACTGCTGCTTACTCAGCCATATATATATATTACTTAATTAGCCAATACAAATCAAAGGAAATGCTATTCTTATTTTGAAAGGGCCATAAAAATACAGAAATCATTTAATGACTGAGAGAAACAGCACATTTAATACAACATCTGTATTAACTTCCCAGTTTCTCTTCAGTTTTCATGGAGTACATTCATATATTTCTGAATGTACTTAAACTAAACATAGAACTGTTCTTACAAATATTCAATAACTTTTAATTAACCATTTATTTTGCTTATATTTCTCTCTGACCTTTATATGTTCGAACAATCTGAGAGTTAATGCTATATACATCTTTATCATCTAAAGAGTGCATAGTAACAAGATTGAGCATGGGCTCTACAGCTACAATGATAGAACGGATATCTCTGAAGCATGCTTCAGATTATTCCAGAGAGAAGGGGGAAGTATAGATTAGTGGGATATAACATTAGCTCATACTTTTCCCAACTTAGCTGTTGAGTTTATGCGATTTCTTGTTTAAAACAGGTGAATGTTAAAAGCCAGTATTTTTATTGTGGAGGACAACTGATTAATCCAATAAGCACATTGATGAAAGGAAATCACTTGTAATCAAATCACATGCACTCCTTCCCTGAGTGTTGAACATTAAAAATCCAAAATTATACCTTTTGCCCACAATTCAATGAGAACAAAGAATACCTAGTGGTCACAGAATAACACTTGGAGTTTAAATTGACAGCAATGTCACTCAGCATCCCCAAGGATCCCTTTTGATTAGTTCCTTTCCCAGAATTTAACCACTCTCCTTTCATTATCTTACATTGTGAATTCACTGTTTATATGGATATGATATTGAAACAATAATTTATGTAAAATGTATTTCACTTTGCAAATATTTTGAGGGGATAACTAGCTCAAGACATTCCACTTGCTTCTGATGGTCATGCTAATGAACATGGATAGCTTTATACAGCATAATGAATGCATGGAGAGAGAAACCCTGAATATAGAACTGTAGGATTTCCATGAAAGTATTCCTCAGCTGCTGTTTATGTGAAAGAAAAATTTTAAGATATATTTCAAAAATATCATGGTGATAGGATAGTCTGAGTTATCAAGACTATAATATAATCTCTTTCCATCATTATGGAGAGAAGGAATTATGCAATTATGTGAGAGGTTCAAAAGAGGAAGAACAACAGAAAACGAAGAAGAATTTTCTGTCTACCCAGCAGGAGCCACTTACACTAAGACATGGAAAGTAAATATTTTAGACACGGAAAGGAAAGCAGCTGAGTCCCTGTGCTGTCTCTAAATAGGTTTATATTAGTACATTATTAGAAACCCAGGGCATGCAAAATTAAATTCCAACATCAGCCCTATTTTTATTGCTGCTCACTGAATGGCACCCACACCTATCATTTCTCTTCTGGTGTTTGTCCTTTCAGTAATAATGGATTCCCATCATCTTTCCCCTGCTTCTCAGGCTCTGAAATTAATGTTGGGATAACTTTTACATCTTTTAAAATATTTTTTTAAAAAAAATCACCTTTCTTCCCTAACACCACACAAGCACAACCCTCCTCTACTAAAAGAATTCCTTCCTTCCTTCCTTCCTTCCTTCCTTCCTTCCTTCCTTCCTTCCTTCCTTCCTTCCTTCCTTCCTTCCTTCCCTCCTTCCAGAAATATTTTCAAAGGCTGCAAATTTCCTTGTCAGTTTCAGTGGGTTTTGTTCCTGCAAAATAAGACCATATTGCCTTGCTATCTACTTGGATAAATAATTTTTTGGAGTCAAAAGAAACACCACCATTCCTAGAAATAAAATAAAACAATAGGCAATCAGAGGGTGGACATTTGCAGATTTGATCAAAACTGAACCGGGAAGATCAGAAATGACATTCTTCTTGCAGTATTCTGATTTGTGCAACTTTCTGCCTGGAGGCGATAGTGTAAAAAAGAAGAAAAAGATGCCAACACCAGAAGGACAAGGGGACAATAGGAGCAACACAATCTGGCATTGATGGTACAGAGTAAAGATACGTCTGATGGTGTGCACAACCAGATTAATAATACCAATATTTTTCCTGACATAAGGACGGACTAGCAGAGCTTTAACCCTTTCCCGAGGAAATGGCTCTGTTTACATTAAAGGGAGGGTAAAATGGTATGCAGTGTAAGATTGGTGTAACGTTGGGATAAGCCACGATATCCTTTGGTCTTGGGAGTGTTTTGTGGAGGTCGCATACTGGGTTCAACATACTCCCACCGGCAACTCCAGGAGGTCGCCTGAGAACTAATGGCTCGGCTAGGATTCCGCAGTGAACTTCCGGGCTGCGGAGCGAGGCTGGGCTGAATGCAGGTCCCGCAAACGCCAGCGGTATCCAGCCGACTTGGTAGAACTCCTCTGAGGGGAACAAATTGCCGAAATGGCCGGGCTAGTTTGGAAAAGGGTCACCCATCTCGCCAAGGCCGCGACGGTCCGATCCTGTCCCAGGACGGGCTCCTTCCTCTCCCGAAGAGCCCGCTTGATTACAAAGCAGTGACGTCCAGAGGAGCCGCGCCGGCCTCGCAGTGAAGGCAGCCAGCGGAGTCGAGGAGCGGCTCAGGCGCTGCGCCGGCTTCGGCTCCGCGGCGGGGCGCGGCTGCACCTGTCCGCGGGGTGTCCCAAGCCCGCCCCTTCTCTGCAGAGCGCTGGCCGGCTGGCGGCTCTGCCACCGCGCTTTTGGCTCCCACCCGGAGAGAGCATGGCCGGCCTGGTCGGCAGCCTCTTGGGCTCTCAACTCGTGGCTCGGTTCCAGCGCCGCTGCGGGCTCTTCCCCCGAGGCGAGGAGGACCACCGAGCTCAGGCGGTGGGGAACGGCAGCCGGCTCCTGACTCGGCGGGACGTCCGCAACGGGCAGCGCCCGGGCTTCAGCCTGCCGGCCGACTCCGCCACCTGCAACGGCAGCCCCGGGGACGGCTGGAAGGTAACGCGTTCAATGGGGACCGGGTGCGAGAGGAGCCGGAGTTCAATTTGCAGCCCCAAACCCAGACCGCCTTTTCCTGCTGTCCTAGATCTATACCGTAACCCTTTCGCCCGGGGGAAATGCCCGCTTTCTTAACCAGGTCAGTAATCGGAAGGCGAGCGAGCAGGAAGCGTTGGCAGCCCGTAAAAAAAGTCTCCTGCAGAGCCATGCCTTCCTATGCTTCCCTCCTGGAAGCACGCTGACTTCCTGTTACTGAAAGGGCTTGTGGGGGGGATAGGAACAAAATTGCAAAGCCACTACTTTAGGGACACAAATTTGAAAATCTATAACTACTGCACTCCTCACGACATTACTACTGTACAGTCTTGGTTCTTCCCCACCTTCCTCTTTGAATGGTTCACTCTTGGGTAAAGACTTTTGGAGAACTGAAAAGCTTGTCTGCATATACAAATATGCAAGCTTTTCAAATAACACCCTCCCAATTAATAACAGTAATAACTTCAGAGGTGTTTTGATTTTAGCCCAAATGCATCTAGCAAATTGACAGGAAATGTTTTGTTTTCAACATTGCTTCTTATAATAATTCGACCTTAACAAAAATGGTGGTGGGAGAATAAGGATGAAATGAGCTGGTGAATTCAACAGTGGTGGCAATGATGATAATGATTGTTAGGGAAATACTTCAACCAAGAAACAAGGAAGCAGCAATACAGTAAAATAAGTCTTACTTTAAATCAGAGGTTTATTTCATGAGCAATCTTGGAACATGAATAGCCAACATAGCAATCAATGCAAGTTCACAACTAAACTGCAATGGATCCAAAGATGATAGCTGCGTCCAGTTAGGAATAGCTGCCATCAGTGGCCATGATTTAAAATTCATCTCCTTCTTATATACCTTCTTTCAGACACCTGTCAGTTTACTGGAAGTATACTGACACGTATTCCTTATTTTCCTTTTTTGGTCATTTATTGACACATGCATACACCTGTGAAATTTTCTTCCACTTTACTTGCAGTTTCTTATTTTCTTCCACTTTACTTGCAGTTCCTTATTTCTCATGGTTTTGTCCTTCTATGTCAAATATATTTATAAAGCTATATACTTTGCAAAATCATGTTTCACAATTAGCAACAGCTCAGCAGGATTAAAATAGTTATGGTGCATTTTGAAATCATCTTATTTACAACTTTGGTTCATGTCTCTTTATTCTGGGGCCTGCTATTATTTTGAGGCCTATATTCCTATAATGATTCCTAATTCCTAATTTCCTGTTTCTCGCCTGATATTTACAGTGTAAAATCATTAGAAAACAGCAGTTCATTCAAATATATTGCAGTAACTTGAAGAATATTCAGTTCCAAATTACTTCTGACATTAAATAACATTTCCATGTTATTGGCAAAGGTTCTTAGTATGCCTTTATGTTTAGTAAACCAGCACAAACACATCCTGAAGTTTTGCATCATGCTCAGCATGTTGTGTTCAACCAGACTTTGTGATTTGGAAACCATGATATATGACAGCATGATGGGTGAACCAAGACAGTTGTGTTGTATTGACTATGGTTTAGGCATATTTCAAGCTGGTCAGAGGGTTGGATCTCAAAAAATTGAAGGGAAAGCACTCCACACTATACAGTTCAGAATGGACTCTCTACAGCATACTTCCCCACTACATGCCTTCCAAATTTTTTCAAGAAATTCCCAGGATTTCCCAGGGAGGGTTTTCCTGAGAATTCTGAGAGATGAAGTCAACAGATCTGGAGGAGTCCCAGAAGAGAGAAGCTTTACAGGAAACAAAGTAATAAAACCAGCATTTTTCTGTCTTCCACTAACTTATTTTACCTTAGATTCTTTATACTGTTAATATAATCTTCTGCAATAGAAATAATAGCAGGAAAGAGTAAAGTAGCTTTGTTTTGTTGTGTTATGTTTATGGCGCTCTGTGGGTGATAGGTCCTCCTCTTAATGTTAAGTCAGAAAATATTGTGGCTGGGTATTGCAACTATATTTGTTTGCAATATTTGCAACAATATTTTGTCTTTCATAAAACCTGAAATCTGTTGATAAATGTTGGTGCCCACGGAGGACCATTATGCAAGTGTTCTGTATACCACCTATTTAGCATCAATAGAAGCAAAATATATTCTAATGTCTGATCACTTCCTAGGCAGCATCTTTTTCCTTCATCCTCCCAAGTTTATCCATACATTTCTTTACATTTATCCATGATCTTAGGTCTCATATCATTTGCTGTGTTCTCTAATGGAGGAGATGGCAGCAATGTTCCAGCTTCAGGTATTGGCTGTGCATCCAGTTGTTCATTCAGGTTTTCTTGAGTCTGGAATATAATGTGAAGTTGACCTACGGTATTTCAAGTTATGAATACAGCTTCCTCTTCACTATGTTGAAGTGTTAGATAACTAGCTGGTTTTTTTTGGTTTTTTAAAAATAATTTTTATTTATTTTCTTTTTAAAAAACAGAAAAAACAAGACCAACAAACATCTATACAAATACACAATACACACAAAATAGTTTAACATACTTGTCAAGACTTGTCCATAATGATTTTCCCCCTCTACTTTATTCTACTTATTTTCCTATAATGTCCCATATCCAACACAAAATGATTATTTATCTATCTATCTAAATAATTATCTATTTATCAAGTTATTTACACTTTGTATATTGGGTTTTCCCTCTTTTTTTCTTTTTCTCATCTTCCCTTTTCTCTCTTTTTAAAACCAATCATATAATAGATTCCATCCTTTATCATCTTCTTCTTCCCTTTATCTTTTAATTTTCTAGTCAAATTTTCCAGTTCTGCACAATTTAGAATTTTATTAATTAGTTTTCCCTGTGTCAGAATTTCTTGCTTCCTCCAGTCTTGTGCAAACATAAGTCTGTCTGCAATTAATAAGTGTATAATTAAATATTTTCTTTTCTATTCTTTCCCTTACCATTCCCAATAAAAAAATTTCTGGTTTCATTTTAATTTCATATCCCGTTATCTCTCTTATCTAATTTCTAACCCTCCCCCAATATTTTTTAATGGTTGGGCATGTCCACCACATGTGTATAAACGTTCCATTAATATAGTTGCATTTCCAGCAATTGATTTTATTTTTACTTGACATTTTAGATAATTTAGTTGGGGAGATAACCAGCTGTTTTTCTATCTTCTGTGCATTTGAAGTTCCTGCATACATTTCATATACTGTATCATATCTCATTAGGATGCTGTTGTAGTAACATTCTATCAATTTCAGATTTCCTTATCTTGTCCATACATGGTTTGTTTCAGTAATCCACTTACCAGTATTATCAGATTGTCCTGATTTATCATTTGGAATGAACCTTGCTAATCCAGGTGATGTGATGACTGAGCTGGCATGAGTCTCTTAGTTCACTCTCATATTGGAGGCAGACAAGTGAACATTAGGGGGGGTATCTTTGTCCAAGGACCCCTACCAATAAGATAGGGATTTGAAGCCCAGTCTACCACATGAGAGGGCAGCACTCTAACCACTACACATCCAGCTTCAATAAATGACTACACACAAACACACATGAAAAATAAATACATTCAAGAATCCTACTTTAATCCTATAATGATTATTGCCTTCAGCTGTTTATCTAGACTATTCATTTGAAATACATTCTTTTAATTTAAAAAGAGGGAGGAGGGAAGGAGAAAAGGAGTGAGTGAATGAGTGAAGAAGGAAGGAAGGAATAACTGACTCATTTTCTCAAAACTGGGCCTTGTGCTTCTGAGTTTTCTCTAAGTCACATTCTTGTGCATGGATGATCTTTTTTGACCATATGAAGACTGGTGCCTAATTAATTTAAGCATAGTATTAGGTAGAGCGCTTTCCACATCCTCACTTTGTTTTCCTTCTACGGAAATAATCTATTTCCCTGACCCACGTAAATACTATCACTGTGCTTTCTAGTACCATCATCTTAAGAGTAGTGATTGGTTGATTACAGTAACAATAGAGAGCAGGAATTCTAGCGTTTTTAATGGCTAGTTGCATTTGAAACTATTTAGGTATAACTTTTGAAATAATATATCATTTTCGATCAAGGTTATGTTATGTGCTCTGATCTTTGTTTGCTTGCAGAATACAGAACCTTTGCACAGGTTCGCCTGGTGCATCAGTTGCGCCCCTTACTGGACCGAGAGGCCCTCCTTAAAGTCACTCATGCCCTTATCACCTCTCAGTTGGACTACTGCAATGGGCTCAAGATAGGGCTGCCCTTGAAAAGCATTCGGAAACTACAGTTAGTCCAGAATGCAGCCGCGCGGGTAGTCATGGGTGTACCTCGGTACACCCATGTAATGCCCCTTCTGCGTGAGCTGCACTGGCTTCCTGTGGATTTTCGGGTGCAATTCAAGGTGCTGGTTATGATCTTTAAAGCCCTACCTGGCTCAGGACTGGGTTATTTTTGGGACCGCCTTCTACAACCATTTGCCTCCCAATGTTCTGTCAGATCCCACAGTTATTCTCCTTCAGGTTCCGTCAGCTAAACAGTGTTGGCTGGCGGGACCACATGGTAGGGACTGCTCTGTGGCGGGGCCGACCCTTTGGAACCAGCTACTCCCGGGGATCCGGATCATTCCCAATCTGCTGACCTTCCATCAGGCTACCAAGATATGGGTCTGCCAACAGGTGTGGAGCTAGTGAGCCCATCCGGGATGGAGGAGTGAATATTAATGTTATTATATTTGGACTGTTTTTAATTTTTTAATATTTTAATTGTTTTTATTACTGTTATTTATTGTTGTGAGCCACCCAGAGTTCCTGAGGAGGTGGGAGGCATATAAGTTTTAACAATAAATAAATAAATAAATAAATAACCCAAGTGGATAATGAATACAAACCAAACAAACGAAGCAAGCAACCAAGCTCAGAGAGCACTAAGGACTCTGTGTATCTCTTTGCGCATCAATAATTACACTAAGTTGTAATTGCTTCCAGATCAATGTAATTTCTCACAATAATAGACATATTACTTCCTAATTTCCCCTTGCTACTTTGGAAATATATAAAGCTTGTATCAGTAGTGAGCTGCCATAGTGCTCATATTTGAAGACTATTTTAAAATATATCTTCAAAAATCTATTAAAGTCCTTTTGCCTTGCCTTCCAGCATATACTCCTTCTCAGTCACTGTTCTAACAACACTGTTCTCTTTGCTTTCAGTTACGTTTCTGCCTCTCCTTTTTTCTACCCTTTCTCTTCTGCCTGCCCCCCATCTCTTTTTTTCTGTAGTTGTTTCCCAGCGAAGCGTTCTTCCAAATCTGCACTTAGTTTATTTTTTATTTGTCATCTGTTGACCATGCTCTTCCACCAGGAAAAGTATATGTGTTTGGTATGGAATGGTATAATGGGTATCTGAGATATTATCCTTGCAATTACAGGTAGTCCTAGACTTACAACATTTCATTTAGTGACTGTTTGAAGTTACAACATCACTGAAAAAAAAGTGACATTATGACCATTTTTCACACTTTTGATTGTTGCAGCATTTCCAAAATCACGTGATCAAAATTTGGATGTTTGGCAACTGGTTCATAATTGTGATGGTTTCAGTGTCTTGGGATCATGTGGTTACCTTTTATATCCTTCTGACAAACAAAGTCAATGGGGAAGCCAGATTCACTTAACAACTTTGTTACTTATGTAATAATTGTAGGGATTCAGTTAATAATTGTGGCACGAAAGGTCATGAAGTAAGGCAAAACTCATTGAACAACTGTCTCACTTAGCAACTGAAAATTGGGAGTCAATTGTGTTCATAAATCAAGGATTAACTGTACTTAGTAGAGAAACAATTGATGTCAATTGATCCCCTGAAATAGAGCTGACTTGAACCCTAGATCAGTGATGGCGAACCTTTTTGGCACCGAGTGCCAAAAACAGGAGCAAGCCAGTGTGCGCGTGCTCCTGTGTTCTGGAAACTGAAAGAACACATGATCTTCTGGTTTCTGGCGTGCACATGTGCGCCAACCACCTGGTATTATGAGCATGCACACAAGAAGAGAGGAAGTTGGGCGGGAGAATGCCTCCTCCCTTTGCTGGAAAGCCGGAGCCCCTTCCCAGCCTCGGAAGGAGGGGTGTCAGCATTCCCGGAGCTTGGGTTGGGGTGCCAGAAGCCCACCACTGAAAACACCCATGAGGAACATGCCTGGTCGGCATGTACATGCTGGCACCTGGGATTTCCTCAGCCGCATGCACATTGGCCAGCTAATCTTCATGCACGCATGCGCGTCAGAAACTGAAAGAGACCAGCTGGCCGGCACCCCGGAACGTGGAAGAGAAATGGGCGATGGCTCTGTGTGCCAGCCAACATGGCTCCGCGTGCCACTTTGGGCACCCGTGCCATAGGTTCGCCAACTCTACCCTAGATGTTCCAGATCTATAGTCAATCTATGTACATAGCCTCCCAATTCCAGGAATCTAGCCCCTTTTAGATTAGGCCTCTTCAGCCTTATGCTCAGCAGATCTATAGGGTAAAATGCAGTAGGGCTATTATTACAGTGACTTGGTCTGAAACATACCAGTAGTTAAAGAAGATGGTGGAAAAAGGGTCCCCAAACTTGGCAACTTTAAGACT
>JANHFQ010006919.1:46710-56833 GCA_032468035.1 Aparallactus werneri | reverse complement strand
CACGGCATAGCTCATAGCTTCATTGAACTACGCAAGCCCCTTTGCCTCGACAAGGCAGCAATCCATAAAGGGGAATCAGATATATATCTTCTTTTTTTTTAACCTTCTGGTAAAATCCCTAAGAGGAAAAATTCTGGTTTCATTTCAATATATTACAAAGTCATTCTTTCTATCCACTCTTACTTTAAGCCAATATTTTTTTGCATTAGGACAGGTCCACCACATATAAGATCCCACTTCATCTTGACATTTCCAACATTATTGGATCTATCCTTAAACATTTTAGCAAGTCTTAAAGGTGAGTGGTGCCATCTATAAAACACCTTGTATAAGTTTTCTTTGTAACTTGTAGCCATTGTTATTTTATCATTTTCTTTCCATAATTTCTCCCATTTCTCCAGCTCAATGTTATATCCAAAATTTTTGGCCCAGGTAATCATCGTCTCCTTCACTGTTCTTCTGCTTGCTCTAGTCTCATTAAATATGCATACAAGTTTCCAATCAGGTTCTCGTCCTTTCCTAATAGTATTTGATCTAGTTCTGTCTTTTTCTCATAAAAAGAATATTCTTTAACATCTCTTTCATATCTTGCTTTCAATTGTATCTGATTGAACCACGTTATAAAAATTCCTTGTTCCTCCATTTCTTGTTTTGTTTTTAATTCTCCTTTATCAGATAAAATGTCTTTATATCTAATAATATTCCTCCAGTTCATCAAATTTGGGTGTGTAATTGCTTCCATCGGTGAAAGCCAAGTAGGTATTTTCAAATAATGACCTTTTGTTTTTTCCCATATAGTCAGGAGAGAATTTCTTAAATAATGTCTTCTAAAATAACCATGAGCTTTACTTTCTTTATACCACAAGAATGTATGCCAACCTGTATGTAAATCATGTCCCTCAAGAGTCAAAATCTCCTATTTCTGAGTTCTGAGTTCAGTCCATTCTTTCACCCATACTAGTCCTGCAGATTTTCCAATTTGGTAATCCAAAACCTCCTCTTTCTTTTTCGTCTTGTAATAACTTTAGTTGTATTCTCGCTCTTTTTCCTTGCCAAATAAAATTCAATATTTATTCAATTCATCTAGGTATTTTTGCCTATGTAGCTTATTGGTTTTCCCTTACCTGTAGTGTTAGTAAAAATGGAAATATATATATATATTGATAAAAATAATTTCTAAGATATAGATGTTTCCCCTTGAAAAGAATATGTACAGTAGTTAAATTTTCAGAAGCAACTTATTTTTTGTGATTTTTCTCCTAAGTTTTCCACTTAAACAACACCAAGAAATTCTGGCTTGATGTTTTCATAAACCAGGATTTGAAAATCAAGAACAATGATTTGCTATTCTGTGCCCTAAAGGAGCAATAAGCCAAAATCCCCACCTTGTTACTCTACAGCTCCCACTATCAGTTTGACATCTGGGAAAAGTTCCTCTAAGCAATCTTGAAAGGATTGTTCGGTGGTCATACCACCTAGAACAAAATTGAAGCAAACCACTGCATGGAAATTTCTCTGGAAACCTGATATATACTGAAAGTGGCTGTTGTTTTAATGAATAATTATTCTGAAAATTAATGAATCTATTTCTCTTCTAAAATTTATGTGATAGAAAATTTTGATGTTGATTATTTCACAGGTAGGATAATATCATTACCATTTGTATTTCAAGAAATGTCATTTTTTGTTCTGCATTGTAGAAGCAGCCAGCAAATATGGCATCATGGTCAAGAAATTGGTTTATAACTGATGCAATCTAGGCTCATCAACTCTTAGCCATGAATGCTCATTAGGTAACTCTGGACCAGGAACTCTCTCTATATCCATACCACTCTGAAGGATTGGGGGAGGCAATAAGAATAGGAAGGCCTATGTGTTACTTGAGCTGAAGAAAAGGATGGATATAGCAAAGTATAACAGCAAAGTTAAATACAAAGCATTAAGTTAATTTTGTTTCTAATACAAGCTCAAAGAATCTGTAGAAATTTCTCAAATCTGAACCTAAATAACAGAAAACTTGTTTCTTCATGATTCAAGACTTTGCTCACTGAGGAGATATATCTTTATATGCCTTTAGGTCAGGGCTATCAAACTCGCAGCCTGTGGGCCAGATGTGTCACACACTGGCCACGCCCATGCCCAGTTTAGCAAAGGGAAAAAAAGTCACTATGCATCACGTGACGCCATGAGTTTGACACCCCTGCTTTAGCTAGAGTCTAACACTTCCATTTGCACTTCTACATTTCTTTATGTGTGATCTAATCAAATTGGAAAAAATTATGAATCAAAACTCCATTATTTTAAAACATCTTGTTTCCTACGTAGTGCAGCTACGATTGAGTGCATTTACTGATAGTTAGACTTAATGTTATTTACAGGATGGGAAGATCAAATAAGACATTTAATGATAATTTAAGCTTACTCATATAAGCATTTTAAATAATTGTACAGTAGCTGCTAATGGCTACATTTTTTATTCATAACTATGAATTTTGATGGAAACCTCTTTACCTTATTAGATCAAGCCATTTAGTTTAGAAGAGAATTCTCTCTTCCCCATTATAGAGCTTAGTTACCCCTGTTAGTTAATCAATCAGTAAAAATTCTCTGCATACTTTTTTCTGGATAGGAAAAAAATACTTCTTTAAAACAGATGACGAGAGTGATTAAAAGAGAAACATTTGTTGGTTGTCTTAAAAGAACATCATGACCTTAATTAAATTATACTGTATGTCAATTCATCATAGTAGCTTACAATTCTGTAAATAGTTTTTCTTAATTCCATAAATGAAATTAAAGATAAATGAATAAATATTCTGGAGTTTAAAGCTACTCATATATACAATAACATGGAGATCTCTATTAATGCACTCATGTTTCTAAAATAAAATGCTATGTTTATCTCCAAAAGTCTCAACTAGATTTTTCTGATTAATTCAGTAGTCTCCTTTCTCCCACCTGAGTATGATCCAGGCTTTTTCTGACAAAGGAACCTTTTGCAGTCCTGGTTACCATTAAATAATGTGATGGTCCATTCCCTTCCCACCACCTAAGTCTTATGAGTTCTTGCTTCAAATTATTAATTTCATAAAACTTCATTACAAAGGAGAGAATAAGAAACACAGTAGTTGGTGGTAAAGAACACGCTCTGGTGCCAAGGACAGCATAGTTCGTGACAAGATCCATGTGTCACTTGTAGTTTCCTTCAGGCATTCAATTGAATGGAGAGCTTCGAAGTGAGGAAATGGGGTATGTGTGTTGGCGTACCCTTTTCTGTTCCTGAATTCCATGTAGTTAGCCAGAGACGGTGTACTCAAGTTTTCATGAGATGCAATAGTTTAATAAAGCAGAATCCTGGGATACAAAATGTATTCAGATTCAGATGCAAGATGTTTTTCAGAAAGGAAGACCAAGATGATAGAGTTGACCTATTTTCTACCTTGTTTTTGATGCCATCCATGTGTTTACATAAATACCTAAATCCGCTTTTCTGTATGTTATATGCATTTTCTCTGATCCAATACAAGTTATTTCCAAAGTGGTTTAAATTTAAATTTAAATTTAACCAGTTTACATACATAAGTAAGAGTAAATTCTCCCAAATCAAACTTGCTTCCTTTTTTTTTACACATATTCATTAGGTTTTCCTAGCATCAGTGTGGAAATGACTTTCTATCACCTTTTTCTAGGATAGTTTCCAATTTCCTAGTCTAGCAGTAAGATGGGGTTTCCTCTTGATCTGCCATTCAAGTAGTAATCCAGTTCTATTCTTCTTAGTTTTTTAAGATCAGCTAAGTGTGGGTGCTACAACACAAATAATCTCTTGGCAACACACTTTCAAAGATGTTATCTCACACATACACACGGAGAGCAAATCAGAATGAAATGTGGAGGAAGACATAGAGTGACTAAAATATTATATTGAAACCTTTAAGCCAATTTTTATCATATACTTGGGGCAAACCTGGAGAAAGTGATGTAAGGGATTATTTGTTAGATTGATATATCTATATATGGAAGTATTTGTTATGCTTAGATTTCATCTAATACATTGTCCTCCCCAAAGCTAAACATCTAAAACAGGGGTCCCTGAAGTTTTTAAACGGGGTCAATTCACGGTCAGACTTTTGGGGGGCCAGACCGGCTGGGTGGTCATGTGACTGGGTGAGCGTGGCTAGGTGGTCATGTGACTGAGTGAGCGTGGCTAGGTGGTCATGTGACTGGGTAGGTGTGGCCAATTTAGCAGTCCATTAAACAATACAAATTAAACTTTGTTATGCTCTTGGGGGGAGGTGGAAAGCAGGTTAGTGAAGGGATGTGGCTGCCTTATGTGTGTGAGGGACTTCTCTCTCTCTCTCTGTCTTTCTCTCCCTTTCTCTCTTTGTAGGCTGGGGAGGCAAAAAACAGTCCTGTTTTTTGCCTCCTGAGGCGTCCGCAGGTCCCATTTTGGGCCTTCAGAACCACCCCAAAATGGGCCTGTTTTTAGCCTGCTGAGGCCTCAGTGCCTCCAGTTTTTGGCCTCCTTGGCCTCCAGAAGGCAGGTGGGGTGATGTGGGCAGGACAGCCTCATGGTCTCGTACGGGCTGGATTAATGCTTTGGTGGGCCGTATCCGGCCTGCGGGCCATAGTTTGAGGACCCCTGACCTAAAAGGATAATATAAGATGATGCTACTGTATATAGCAGGAAAAATGTATTGATGTTTGACATTGGCTGTTTCTTTTTGAATGCCATCTTTATGCACATGGATTACAAATATTGCATACTTTTATTCACAAATGCAGGTGCCAATGAACCTTTAATCCCCAGAAATATTATATCCTTTTGCTTGAAGGCTACTCTTTATACTTCACATGTCTTTTGTTTATTACAGCTAAATTATATGGCAGTTTCCAAGAAAGATCAGGTTATTAGATTCTTGCTAGCTCTTGTCTTCAACTTCTTCTTGTAAATCCCATTTGTTTCCATTTCTGACATAATCCCTCATGGGAACAGTTCCAAAAGCAATTTTCTGAAGAAATCTGTTAAATCCAACAGTGATAACTTATATACATATAGTACACATACACAGAGCTAAACGTATACTCTAGTATACCTAATTACAACCATTTGGCTACAGTATATTTGCTGTATATCCTATTATAGTAGTGGAAGATGAAAACAAAATACCAGTACCTCTAGGCGTTCATAAGACTATAAGGAACACCATAATGTTTGAAATAATATAACCCTTGGCATTTAATGCAGGAATATTATGATGACCGACTTCAGTTTCTTCCAGGATACAGAAGCAACAAGCTCCAAATTAAGGATTTAGTAGCTAAGATCAATCATAATTTAAAGGAATATATGGATTTTCTGTGGAGAAGGTAAAATCTTGGAATCATTTGGACTATACCATCTCTGCTAGCAATAGGAACTGTAATTCAATATCTCTGAAGGATAGCAGACTAGGGAAAATATGTGTAGAATATAATTTGTGTAATGACCATGCATATTCGTATACGTGGGATAGAGAAAACTTTATTTTAAAAAACTGATGGTATTCTTTGTTTCTCTTGTGTGGGATGGAATTAATCTGAGATATGTACTAGCATTACTGATGTTTTAAAGTTCTTTACTGTAGATTATAGTAGCAGTAATGAAGCATTCAAAACTGGTCTTTTGTTTTTCTTAATAAATGTAGTCATTCAAGATGACTTTGATCATCCGGAGTCCCTCTCTGAATACCCTCCAGATTCCCTCTTTGAGGGAAATGGGTAGTTCAGAAATAAGAAAAATAGATAAAAAATAAGATAACTGATCTACTATAATCACAAATAATTCAGATTTCATTAAATAAAGTAAGAGACACCAAGGAGTGGGCTCCAATCAATTATTTGGCCTAATCACCCATAAAAAAGGAAGGAAGATTAATTCTTGCAGAAAAATTACAAAATAACTGAGTGCCTGTGGAGATATTCAATCATCCAGGAAATGGTTCTCCCAAAGCAGTTGAGAATGAAGATGTTTCTTGGATGAGAAGTGAAACGCTTTCAAAGGGGAAAAAACCAAGAAAGTCTAGTTGTCTTTGGAAAAAGCATCTTTGAATTATTAAACTGAGAGATTAACCTTTTATCCAGAGGATAGCCTTTTTTTTCTTTCTAGTCATCAGAAATCTTAATTTAAGAAGCATAACTTCATTGCCTTTCAGCAAGGAGGTCCAAATCTAAATTGTGGGTTTGTATACAGTGATATATGAATACGTACTCTGCCTATAATTCTTACCTTAGTTCTGCAAATGTAATGTATTTACTGCTCTTGTATAAATCCTCTGCTGCCCTCACCCCATGAAGAATATAAAAGTGAAGAAGATTCCTCAGTTAAATTTTGTTTCAGTGAAGTAGTAGGAGTTGAAGGACATACATACCAAGTTTTTGCATTTTAGTTATGTTTCTCTTTGACATTTATTCTTAAGGTATTTCCTTTTACATCTACTAAACCTGTAATGTTCTAAACCTGTTTTTCAATTCAAGCTAGGGACTGCATTCTGAGGCAATTTGTGTCTTTAATATCTTTATGTTTTTCCCCAGGACGTCATTGTCGGCAGTCTAATTTCCTTATTTTTGACTGCTATCGCCTGTCCTACCTGGGATATTGTGGACGACTTGATGCTCACCAGCCCTTTCTGTCCAGCATTCTGCATCATTGTGCCTCTCTTCTTGTGCTACAATTATCCCAAACTAAATTATTACAGTCCAACTAGAGCAGATACTACTACTATTCTAGGAGCTTCTGCAGGAGCAATTATCGGGTTTTGGGCAAATAATCACTATGGTTCAAATGCTGCATCTAAAGATGTCACTTACAGTGTTTCTTTCATCACTAGTGAAATTATCTTGCTAGTGTTTGCAAAATTTATAGTGGGGATTGGTGTTTTAATGATGACACGGCAGATTGCCAAAACTATTGTTCGTAAATTATTATGTTCTTGGCACAAGGTTTCTAACAGTGATGTTGTAGCTATGCAGCAAATAAAAATTGAAGTGCCCTATAAATTTATAACCTATTCTTCTATTGGTCTAAGTGCTACAATGTTTGTGCCACTACTATATACATTTTTTGGATTAAATTAAATGCTATGCATTTGGGTTTTTTAAAATTGTCCAGATTATGGACTGCAGATTAAAAAGATTTGCAGTAATTCAAGGGCTGGGGTGATGGGAGAATGGAATTTGTCTTTTGCATAAACTCTTTAGGATTGCTAATACGGGAGAATAAAAATAGGATTTAGTTATTCTAGTATTCAGTGTGAGAGAGATGGTCACAGACAAAAAAAGAAAAATATTCAGGAATGGCGTTTAATTCTTTGTATATTGACATATTATTGCTGAGAATCACTGGCTTTGTAAGTCGCCAAACTTGGCAAGTTTAAGACTTGCAACAGTTTGTAAACAGATGTGACTGGGGATAAATGCATTCTATGATCTTCCTCGGAATGGAGATGCTGCACTATTCCTCTAGGATTTAAATGCCCCTCCCACTCTCCATCCTAACCATTTATCTTACATACCATAAGAATACAGTTCTGAATTTTCATTTTTCTCTGATTTATATTTTGAATAAGAAGGGATCTGAAAGATATTGATCGTATGAAGACATAATATTCTTATATCAAAATACTGTAGACGTTTCTCAGGAATGTAGCACTGACAGCATAAAGGAAGCAGCATTTTGCATTCTAATGTTAGTGCAAAAGAAAGGTGCTGAGTTGTTTGTCAGTTTTTTCCCTGCTCATTCTCGATCTAAATGTTACAGATGAGCAGGGATGAATGAGGTGATTGGTTATACGAAAGAACATATGGAGACTGGAATAGTTCATTAGTGGCTACTGGTCAATTATTCTTTGTATTCGCATTATAGCAGGAGCAGAAGACAGTAAAACCTCCATATCACAGATTTTAATTTAACAGATTTTAGATATAAAATGTTTTTGTTTGGACTTCACCTCTATTCACTTACATCACTAATGTGATATAATTACATAAATGAGGTAAACTATATAAATTGGAATTTAACAGACATCTGAAGGATATACTAAATCATGGCTTTACTGTAATGACCAATGCATTATTGAATTAAGTAGGGCAATTCTATTTAAAATAGATTTCTGAATGTATGTTGTCTTCCCAACAGCTTTGGGTTTGTTTACATAACTGTTTTTATGAAGAGCACCTAGTCTATGCTGTTCAACAAGACTGCATGTATATGTTCTTATTTATAAATGATATAATTTCTATTTTTGTATTGTTTTACTGTAATATGCTAAATACTTAATCTGAAAAAATACCATCAATTGCTACTTTCAAATTATGTGTTTCTCTATTTTTTTAAATTAAAACATACTCATATTATCTGTAGTATACTATATAGCAAGAGATTATTTCAAAATATATGTCAAATGCTGTTAGCAAGGAAGCACTAACAAATACAGTATTTTCTGGTTACATTTTCATTTCATGTAGAATCTGAATTAAAATGTTAAGCAAGACTGCTTGCAAACATACAGAACTAGATATGGACACTAGGTAATGGGTATATGATTAACATTTGAAGCAGGCATACAGATCCTATAGCCTTGCCTCCATTAATTTGATCACTCCATCTAAGTCATCTATGCCTTAAAGGTATTTATTGGGAATTTATTTAACAAGTAAGATTTTTCAGCATAAATCACTACTCCAAAATTTTGCTTCAATTCCCTGTAATCTCATCATCACCACAACTTAGGTTCACCCAAGATCATTAGTTAGACTTTTTTTTTCATCGAAAGACTTATTTACACAATATGAAAATCTGCAAGAAAACATCATGATGTCTAGAAGACAAAAATATCTTTTAGGCATTTGCAACTACATACAAATGACAAAGCTTCCTTATTCTAGTTCTAGTATAGGAAAACGCAGAATCAGTAAATAATTTACTCTAACTCACAGCTGCATGCAATTGTATCTACTACAACTAAGGGTAAAAGAGTAGGCAAATAAATTTATTTTGACCCCCTTTTTAATAGAATAAAAATTTATGGTGTAGTTACCATGGGGGGGGGACAAGTTTATTTCTGCTTACAAGAAACATATATGCTTATAATCAGGAGAAAATTAACCTCTCAAATTAGTTCGCATAATTTTTATAAATTATCACTCTATTAGGAGCAGCTGCTAAAAGTTAACAGTCTATACTTCAATCACTAAACTATTTGAGGTAACAAAAATATTTAGCAATACATATTTATGATACTTGACTGAACTTTGCCTTTTAAAAAAAAACCCTGATGTCCTTAACTGTTAAAAAGAGCTTTTAACTGGTTAACGAAACATTTCTTATTACACTAAGAATATATTAAATCCTAATAAAGCTTAATGTAACATTGGTCCAATACTTTGACATACAGAGAACTGCTAGGCAGTAGCAAGACAAAATAAAACGGAGAATGAAGTTGGATCAAAGGAGGATGTTCTTCTTACTGGAAAGGCTCAATTGTGATTTCTAGAGCAGAACAGGGCATGGTGAGCTCAAATTTGGTGACAACATCAGGATGAAGAACCCCCAAGTTCCCAATGCTCTGTCCTTTGGCAAAGATCTCAGCACAACGACCAGGGAAGAAAGCAGAGTCTGAAAGCAAATAAAGGGACAATGCAGTGAGTATTTCTAGGAACAAACAGAAATCAGAGATTAACTCTCAAGAGTACCTAAGATTCAGTTGGAATGGTTGCAAATGAACAAAAATGGCTTCCCATTTTAGAATGTTAATACAATCAAGGAAAAAAAAGTATTTGAAAAGTCAAAGTACTGAAAAGTACTTTTTTCAGAAGTAAGTGTGTGTGTGTGTGTGTGTGTGTGTATTTCTATATTTATTTGCCAGGAGACAAAACCTATTTAAAATTCAAATCTACATTTTCAACACAAGTAGTTAATTAAAAAATTAAAACTTTTAATTACTAGGTAAAATTAGGCTACAGATTCAAATAATTACAACTTAAGTATCTGTATAATAACCCCGCTTGCATTTTTTCACAGTAATATCGATAGGATTTCATAATTAAATGCTGATATAAAATTCTAAAGTAATAATTTAATTACTAT
>JANHFQ010006909.1:164063-181300 GCA_032468035.1 Aparallactus werneri | reverse complement strand
CCTGATTTCCAAATGAAAACAATTCTATCTCTCTGTTGGACTCCCCTACTGCCAGCTCCCTCAGGTTTGCCTTACAATCTGAGTTACTTTGATTGCTTTGCTCCAAGTAAACCTTTGCAGTGCTTTCATTTCTGCTTCTGTGGATATTTTATTTTTGTATTATTAATCTATGTTCATCTGTTAGCCTCTTTCCTATTATTTCTGATTCTACATGTTGTTTTTACAGAACAAGTGCATTAGTTTCAAATATACTCTTCTTGTTGGACTTGATCTATAATAACAGATAATTATTTCTTTGTTTCAATTACTGTGTATTTGCAAAGGGTAAACACCTTTTCTTCCAGTAGCTATGCAGCTGCTGGCCATGATTGCTCAGCTAACAGTCCTGAGTCCTGTAACCCATTTTTAACCAGATGTCCAGGAACTCCAACATCTAGCATGGTTCTTGTTAATCTAGACAACAATTGAGCTGGTATGGATTTTTGTAATTTACATCTCATCATATCTTTAATAGGATAGACAAATGACATGAAGTGCTAATACCACTTTATACTGCATTACTAAGAACATACTTGAATACTGTGCCCAGTTTTGGACACCTTGATACAAAAAAAAATGTTGACACTCTAGAAAGAGTGCAGAAAAATGCAAAAAAGGATCTTTCAAGGCCTGGAGGCTAAAGCATATGATGAATGGTTGAGGGAACCTAGGACTGCATTGGCTCTTTGGCAACAGTAGCACACTGCTGGCTCAGACATAAGTGATTGTCCGCTAGGACATCCAGAGCCCTCCACAGTTACTGCCATTGAGCCAGGTACAATTTATTCTATAAAGCATTGATTACTTTTAATATAGCCTAGTGGCCAGCTAACCATTTTTCCTTTCTGTGCAAAAAATAATAGTAGAATAATAATAAAGATTGAATTTTTGCATCAAAACTAATTCCTTGATTGTGATTATCAGTCTTTTTGGAAGATATGAAAAAACAGGAACAGATGTTCAGTCTTAAAAGTAAAATTGTATAGAAGTTTAATAATCAAAAATTCAGATGGGGTATTAAAATTCATGCCTTGTATCAAATTGTTGCTATTTGAATATCTCTCCTCTGAACAATTTTTATTTATTTATTTTCTAATTGATAGAGTTCTTCATTTGCTTCTGATGAGCTGCAGAGATTCCGAAATGCAGAAGAAGTTTTGAAGAATAACAGCAACTCTTCACAAGAGCAACAATATGGTCTACCACCTCCTTTGCCATTATCTCCATCACATTTGAGAAAAGAAAAAGCCCGCCCTCTTCCAAGAATGACACACAGCCCAGGGAATCCAAGGCAGGCCTTAATGGAAGCAATCCTCTCAGGAACTGGGAAAGCACATTTAAGAAAGGTAAAAAAAAGTATTTGTAGGAAGATATTGATCTGAGAGGAGAAATGGTAGGGTAAAAACGTATTCCAATTCTTAAATACCACAAAAAGTTGTTTAGATGAGTAGCAGCTGTAACCTGAATTATTGTGGTAAGATTTTTCATACATCTTTGTAACTGACTGTGTAAAAAGCCTTTCAGGTGTTACAAATTAGATGCTGTAGCTAACAGAGCTTTTTATGACCGGAAGGTGAGTATAAGCTGGATGTTAGGGCAGTTCAGTTACTATCTATTTTAGTTAAAAGACTGATGGTGGAACCATATCCTCTTCATGAAAGGAACATATCAAGCATCATCTTTCTTCCAGCTTCTGGCTTGCAATAATTCCAACAGAAGTTTTACTTCCTTCTGCACAGAATAGTTTGACACAGAAGGTGTAACATTTAAACGTATTATTTGTATGAAATCACTTGCACAGATTTGCTTTCAGGTGTTACAACTGTGTGAGCATAACTTACATATCATGGCCTATATGAGATCTGAGAAGTGAATCTCTCAATCCTTTATAGGTTTGGAAAATTTCTGCTCAAGACCTAGAAAGTTCAAATTTGAAACCTGCTACTAAGGAGACTAAAGTACTGGGATTGTTGGATCAGTAGGTCTCAACTTAGACTCATACGTAGCATATACAGGAAAATATTTAAAGGCATCAGTAACAATGCCTTTAATAATATTAGCAAGATCAATAGAAACAATTTAGTATCTCTGATATCAATGATTTTCCTAGTATATTGGAAGTACACCTTAAGTACATCAACACAGATAAGTATATCTGTGCTGTTAATGTGTGTTTTCACCAACAATAGATTTTTTTCATCTCAGACTGCAAGCCTATAAATATGGCAGTCTAATCTGCCTGGAAAATAACTCATAACAATCATTAAAAAGCACACCTTTCAGGCCATTTTTAAAGGAAATACGCATAGCATAAAGCTATTACATCAAGAAAAACAAAATAGTGATATGTAAATGATAGCATTAAAGTCAGTGAAATGAGAAAACATTTTCCGAAAACAGGATGTGGTCCAAATCAATAATCTTTTATATATTTTGTCTCAGTATTTATATGATGCCTGAAAATTTACTTTAAAATGTAAGAAAGAAGAAAGAAATATTACAGCAAAGGAAAGCTTTTCTTTCTGCTCCATTTAATCTTCTTCACTGTTGAAAGAAACCTTTGAACACCTTGTCCATAGATGGCAGAAAAGTATCTTGGATCTGAAGGCAGAACATTTTTCCTTGGCATTAAGTTGGGAAGAAGATCCCATTTTTGTACTTGTTGCTCCAGAAAAATGCAATCAGTTGGAAGAAACAATTTAAATTTAATTTCATATGTAGAAATATTAGAAAACTTTTCTAAATATACATGTACATTCAAAAGGAATCTAGGAAAAGAATATAAAAGAGTCTCATTTTAAAAGAGCTTCAAAATATAACAAGCTATTAATACATGCTTATTTTATTTCAGGTGCCTCTTTGTGAAAATTAGATGCACCTGTTCTACAACTCTGAAGCATTGTGATAGATTAAAATGGTCATCCCTAATAGAAAGAATGCAAGTCTCTTCCCCGTTTGTTTAAAAGTGACATTAAATATATATATGTGTGGTCCTCTTGATTCAGTTTATGTGCCAAGGGTCTAGGAACAACCTATTTTCAGTTATATCAAGCCAAAATAGCAAGTTACCAAATTCATGAACTTGGAATGAATAGTCACTGAGAACACTTTTTAGTTCTTTAAGACTATTTAAATATATGTATGGACCTGAAGCACATCCCTCTTTTGTTCATTAAGTGGTTTAAACCATCTAGATGTTCCAAACAATTTTTTCTCTTTTCAAATATAAAAATATCTAGCAATACAAGTATTGCAGGTGATTCTTTTGTAGCTCCAAGATCTCATAGGTGGAAGAAGCCAAACTTTACACATCCTCTTTTGTTTGTTTGTTTGTTTGTTTTTTGTGTATGTGTTTTTTTAACCATTATTCTTGATTATGACTTAAGTTACTTATTCCATCTCTAAAAAAACTTCTGAAACCTGTTCTTAAAGCAAGTTTGGGTTCATTTATTTTGGAATGAGACTTTCAATATACTACACAAGACTGATGCAGCCCATGAGCCAAGAGTTTACACAATTCTTCAATAGATATTGTAAAACAAAACTAAAACATGATTATGGTAGAAAATGAATAGCTTAGAATGCCATGTGCTATAATGTTAGTTAATTAAGTTGCAATATTTGAGCTATGCAACTTATTACTATCAAAATGGACAATCTATTTAATAGACTACCTTAGGGACATGAAATAGTAATATCTACAAATTTGCTAAACTGAGATGAAAAATAATGCTAGCCTATATGCTAAACTGTTGTTAGTGGCAGAGTCCACTAACAACAGTTTCTGCAAGCATGTCCATTGTATTTATTGAGAATATGGCAGTACCCTTTCACAATTCCCAACAATATGACTCACAAAATGAGAACATGTTGGTGAGTAATGCTCCAAATAAGAAATCTAATCTGTTGCTTCCCAGATGCTTTATGGTTCAAAATAGTTCTAACTGGGTTCATTTGGATATAGTTCATCCAGGACTAGACCAATCCCTTAAAATGTTTCAGTGATATGAAAAAAAAACCCTGTAGATCATGTATAACTTGGGGAAATCTGCCATTAAATAATATTAAAATAAGTATGGTTTTGTTTTACATAGTATTGAAGATAACTTGAACTATATTCATTGTATTATGTTTAATAATTATGATGTTTAATAATTATGATGACAGTGCACATGGGAGGCACTGGGTTTTCAATGTATATTACTGCTAGATTACATAATATTGCTCTTCTTTAGAAGTGCTACTACTAATCTTCAGTGACTACATGTAATATACTGTAAAATATTAATTTAATTTAGTGCCATAGCTGAAACAATCACAAGACATATGTGATGTTGGCTTCAATTTTGAATTTGGATTTTCGTTTAATTTATGGGAATATGTACTATGTTTATGTTTTTCAAAAAAAATAAATTGCCAATCCTAATATATGAATATTTCGCTTTCATGTTTTATTGATAAATGATGTTTGGTCTTGAACTTTCATGCCTGATGGCAGTTTTGATTAACAAAATATGAGAAGCTGTAAGTGTTTTTTAGTAAGTAAGAACAACCATGAACAACCATGCTAATTCCTCTTCATAATTGGCATTTCACTTAAACCAGTTAATTTCAATGTTACATGCAATGTTACTGCATCAGAAACTTGAGCTAACCTGACACTAGTACATGTAGAACTACATAATTATTTTAAACATAAGATGCATTCCCCCAACATATAATTAACTGCCAAGATATAATTAAAAATAGGAATGCTAAGTTGACATTTTCATTGATTTGGCATGCCTCTGGCAATTACAAATCATCTGAAGATGGTAAATTAATATTTTTATAGTATATAAATTCCAATTAAGTCTGATGGTTTCTGGTTGCAATAGTTATAGCGCAAAAATTATGTAATTTACTGAAAACATCATTGAACTGATCCCTTATTAAAACGAGCACTGTTCTCTGCTGATGCCAGTTGAGGTGAAGGTGTCTAAGAGTGCCAGAATGAATGATTTTTGGCAAGATACTACTGAAATTTGGAACAAATATTTAGAGAGTATGATGAAAGAGGTTTTTGAAAAATATGTAGATTATTCTGTTTAATATTTTATTAAATTGTCAATCACATCTGGTTCTTTTATTAGATTCTATTGGCTTTCTTATAAATATGAATTGTTAACTTAATGAAAGCATTTTTATTAATATCTAAACCCATTTCTTTTCTGAGAAGATACTAAATGCATTCATTCAGTCACTCCTTGACAACTTCATTCTTATACCACCAATAAGCAAGAAAAGGGATGATTCAGGGGTTATTGGAGATAAAGGTTTTCAGAAAGAGACTGGAGAGCCATTTGTCCAGAATGATATATGGTAGATCTCCTACCCAAACTGGAGGCTGGATGTCTTCTAGTCCTTTCTATATTTATTACTCTATGTTCTATATTCTGTGATCCCTAGAATAGGTTTTATATGCACTATAGTTTATTTCTATGTTTTAAAAACAGCACTATTTTCTCAAAGTTGACTATTCATTCTGATTCTAATTAGAATCAGAAATTTTAAAGTGTAATACAGAGCCCTATTAATTTAATTTAACAGGCAGCAGTTACAGTGCCAGGACTAGTTTGCTAGTTAATTATATAAACCTAGTATACCAGCTGCCCCACAGAAAACACTGCAAATAAAATTTGAGTTAAATGAAACTTAGAAAAGAACATGTGTATGTTTAGTATGTTTATCTTCTATCTATGGGTCTCCACTCCTTCCTGTCATTTTTGATGCAGAAATTATGTAAATATATTTACATATAGAGACCAATAAAATTTATCTCTTAAATACGGACTGCCCACATTAAAATATTTTATTTGATTTATTAAGGTTATGTAATAGTTATGCTGTAACTAGATTTTATATACCCTTTGTTGGAACTTTGCCCTAGTTTATAATTTGCTTAGCTCTAGACTGGCAAAGCCTATATAATGAAAAGCTTATAATCAATATTTGTATAAACCCTAAATAGTTTTAGGTTCATAGGGCACATTAGACCATGCTTTTTATTTATTTATTTATTTCAATATTTGTAATGTCATTTGGCCTTGATAATTTCATGAAGCGTTGGAAAAAGGAAGACATTGTTCTGCATTTTTAAACATGCATCCAGGGGTGGGTTTCTACCAGATCAGTCCCGAAGTTTGTTTTAAAAATCTGCCATTCGGGCAAACTGGTGGCTAAATTTTAGCTACCGGTTTGGGCAACTTGTTAGCTAAAACAGCTGGTTTGGGCCTAAGGTGCCAAAACAGTGCATGCATCAATTTAGACCCGAAAACCAGCTGATTTAGCAAAAACCAATAGCTAAACCAGCTGGTTTTCAGATGTACGTGCAGTGCATGTTTGGCGCAAGTGCACATAAATTGCCCACAGCAAGCAAACCAGTTGTTACACCAGTAGGAACCCACCCCTGCATGCATCTGTATATACAGTATATAGAAATAGCACTTAGAATTATATACTGCTTCACAGTGATTTACAGCTTTCTTTAAGTGGTTAGCATAAGTCAGCATATTTCTGCCATCAACCTGGGTCCTCATTTTACCAACCTTGGAAGGATGGAAGGCTGAGTTAACCTTGAGCCTGGTGGGATTCGATCTCCCAAACTGCTGAAGAAGTCAGCAGAGGTAGTCTGTAGTACTGCATTTAACCACTGCCATGCAGGTGATCTAAGGGACAAAATGTGATGGTAATTTTATCCCCAGATGACTAAAATGAATGAGGATCCAAGGCATGTTCCCATTAAATAAAAGTTTGGAAAACAAATGGCATGGTATTCACAATAAATGATCTATGGATTTTATATTGCTCCCAGAGGATGCCTCAGTTAATGAGAAAGAACATCATCCTACAAGAAAATGAGAAACTGGAAAGTGACATTAAGGAGACACATAATCCATTTTTTACATCAGAAAGTTATCAAATAACTAATAGGAGAATATCTTTGATATACTATGACCTTAAGGAATAGGAAGAGGATACACAGCACATCCTGAAAAGGCAAAAAGAAATGTCCTTCTTAACAGTATTGGGTATTAGTGATGGGAGCAGGCTGAGCAAGAGAGAAGGGTTCAAAGTCAAAAGGAGCAAGGAAGGAGGGACTGCAAGCCTATGGATTTTTACTGGAGAAAATTATTTATTGGTGAAAGCCATGTATTCAGAGTATCAAGAAAGACACAGAAATCCATCATCCAGAATTATATGCAAGGAAGGTATTGCACAATTGCACAGTAGTTGGGATTTTCAGACATACAGTAGTTTATCAGACAAGAGATCTACAACTCTTAAAAGAGGGCCATCATTTGTCTCCACCCCTCTGAATGAGCCATTCAGAATTGTGATGGAACTATAATGAATTTTTGGTCTGTTTTGAAGGAGGCAAAAACTAAGGTTCCTGCCCATTGGAACATCAGTCCACCTGAGATTAAATTAGTCCTAACCTTGCTGGTCCTTTTAAGACAAATTCCAAAGACAAATTCCTTGTGTGTGCAACCACACTTGGTCAATAAATAATTCTATTCTATTCTATTCTATTCTATTCTGTTCTATTCTATTCTATTCTATTCTATTCTATTCTATTCTGTTCTGTTCTGTTCTAATCTATTCTATTCTATTCATGCTTACTTTACATGCACAACAGAGTTTCATGAAGGAACCATCACAATAACTTTCATAAGGTAGAAATGATGCTAACTTGGTAAGCATGAGTCCCAGGGATTTCATGTGGCCTGATAAGAATACTATGATTGAATAAATCTCACCATTCATTTCCAGACCAACCTGTGCAGAGTAAATTTTCTAATTCTTTCCTTTACGTTCATTGCAGTTTCCAGGAGAGGTTTCAGATTCATGATGACCTTTTGATACTGGGCTATTACCTTGATAGTCGCATTGACATAGTGAGGTATCAGAATAGCAAGCAGCTGCTAATGGTACAGTCAGTAATATTCAACTCTGCTATGTATTGCTTAATACCAGAGGAAACAGGTTTCCAGGAATTCTGCATGCTGTCCAAGAGCTCGCCTTCAAAATCCCAGTTACTAAAGTACTAAATATTTCCTATTTCTCTTCACTCAGGAGATGTGAACGTATCAACTGCTTCAACTATTTGGATTGCAAAAAAACTCCGCTCCGTATTACTTATTATCAGCTTAATTTCCAAACAAACATTGTTGTTCCAGCTCATATTTTCCGAATTGGTCCCTCGCCTGCTTATGCCGGAGACAACATAATCCTTACAATCAACAAAGGAAATGAAGAAAACTACTTCAATACCAGAAAGCTTAATTCCTATACTGGGATAGTCTATCTTCAGAGGCAAGTGAGGGAACCCAAAGACTTCTTGCTAGATGTTGAAATGAAGCTTTGGCGTCAAGGAACCTACACAACCTTCCTGGCCAAAATTTATATTTTCATTACATCTCATGCATACTAAGATGGATGTATTACTGTTGAAGTTCATTGGTGCTATTTTTAAACAATCGTTCCTGCCAAAGCTTGTGGTAATAGAGAAAAAACTGATAGAAAAATATAGCCTCTCGTATTTTTTCTAGTTCCTAAAGTATCTTTGTTTTTGTAAAATTAATTTCAAATGTATTCACCTGTTTCTCTTTTAACTCTGAATGTTTATTTGAGCAAAATAAGGCTCTTGAGTTTTGAAGCAAATATGTACAGTAGTTATGCTATCCTGTAAAAAAAGTTATTTTGTTATCGCACCAATGACAACCTCAGAATTAGTTACCAACGTTGGGGGCATGATCTAGCCAAACTTAAATAGTTGAAATAAGATGGATTTCAAAGGGAAAATAAATATGTAGCCATTAATATCAATTGTACTTGAAAGATGCTTAAGTGCAATTCAGTTCAGCTCATGAGAGGGCAGAAAGCCAATTCCCAATCTTTAAAACAACTAAAAAAGAAAGAAATTACATGTCAGACAGTGATTACACAATATAGTTTTAAAGAGACAAAAATCTTCCTTTGCTGAAGATGTCCATAATATATGATGATAACTTGCTGTGCTGGTCAAATTCTGTTTTTATTCCTTCATCCTGTAACACATTAGTGAATCAGATATTGATCTGTCCATGTGTTCCCCCTTCATTGACATGCCCTCCCAGTTACTAAAGCTGCTGCCTCCTCTGTTTAAATCGGAAATTATGGCTGCAGTGCAGAAGAACAAATAAGTGACCAGGAATAAGTCTGACCAAATTTAATATGCATATACTGTAAGTCTCACAGTTAATTCACCTGAAAAAACCCTCCTCATATAATATTTATATAATCAGTCTGTTCTCATATCTTAGTAAATGTCACTGTGAGACATTTCCATAGAGTTACCTTTTCACCTTATTCAAGGTTATTGGTGCTCTAATACCATAGGATGTGAAGGTAACTTCTGAGACTTGCTACTTGCTGTGCTTCTTGTGTAAATTTTTGGGACTAGCCATGCCAAGAGTTATACATGTATAACCTCCTTTCTGCTATGTTCACGCCAGCATTATAGGTAGTCCTCGACTTACAACTATAATTGAGCTCAAAATTTCTGTTGCTGAGTGAGACATTTGTTGAGTGAGTTTTGCCCCATTTAATGACTTTTCTTGTTATAGTTTTAAGTGAATCACTGTAGATTTTACTGTAAATTAGTAATGCACTTGTTAAGTGAATCTGGTTTCCTCATTGACTTTGCTGGTCAGAAGATGGCAAAAGGTGATCACATGACCCTGGGACACGGCAACCGTCATAAATACGAGTCAGTTGCCAAGTATCTGAATCACAGGACCATGAGGATGCCACAATGCTCGTAAAAGTGAAAAATGGTCATAAATAACTTCTTTCAGTGTCCTTGTAACTTTGAACAGCCCCTAAATGAGCTGTTGTAAGTCAAGGACTACCAGTATAAAACTGTTACCACGCTTTGTTGGGCAATAAATTTGTTGTATAAATCTCTCTTTGCTCCAAGAAATACATGAAGACTGAACATCTATGTCAAGCTGGAGACCCCCAAGAGCCTTCTCTGCAAAGGGTGAGAGTCCAGAGCCCTGTGCCTCATGATGGAGACATATAGTTTGCTCACTGTAGCAGGTTGTTTTCTGAAAAAAGGTTCACTAAAGATACATACATTAGGCATCATCCTTTAAATCCAAATGAGCCCTGGCATTTAATTCCTTGGGTGTACTGGACTAGCTTAACAGAGGTCCCCAAACTTGGCAACTTTAAGACTTGTGGACTTCAACTCCCAGAATTCCTCAGCCAGCTTTTTCTTAGCCACTCAAGTTGTATAGTATTAATGTTACAAGTAACCAGATGACTCTTAGAGACAATGTCAGGCAGCAAACCAAAACCAATGTGATTATTTACTCACAGTAATTTCTTTATTGTTGCTCACCCATAGAAAGACTCTTTCCAGATTAAAGCATAATCTGTGCAATTATCAGTTATGGCTTGTAAATAACTAGGGAGGGTATACCAAGGGTTGCAGGCTGATTTGCCTCTTAGCTCCTTCCCTCCAACAACTTTGCACCAGACTCTATCACATACAAGAGAACGAGAATGTGTCATATATGCTGCCGTCTAGTAGTTCAGAGTTTGGCATTCCTTTGGACTCTTTTATTATCCTGTGCTGGGGAATCATGGCTGCCTGGAAGGAAAGAATAGCCATGTATTTAACTATTTTCCTATGCCTCTCAGGAGGATGCTTACCTCCTGAGGCCTTAGTGGGACATGTTGTATGTAAGCATATCAGTCTGCATAACTTGTCTTGTAAATAGCAATCTCTATCTCCTTCTAGACAACTTTTCAAGATAGAAAACCTATATCTTATCTTGCACTCAACACAGATGACCATCTCTTAAGTGGTTCATATTGTAATGACAGACATGAAGAGGCACAATGAGCCAGTAAATTAAATCCCATTTATTTGGAAATTAGTCTCATTCAGCACAAACTGGAATTATTTTTGAATAACATAGAGAGTACTCTGTGATTCACTCACTATTACATTTCCCCCCTTTGCCTTGAAAGTGATATACACTTAACTGACAACCCTTAATTTAAAATTAAATAAGGACTTAACACCAAGAGGCAGTTAAAGTGAAGTAATTCACTACACTTAAAGTGAAGTAATTTCCGGTCAAACAAAAACAATGGATGCACAGTGCTTTCTTGCTGAAATATAGCTTGCTAATTGGGGCATTTGCTGGCTTTGTTTTTAAATTCTATTCTGAAGGGACACTTTATTTTCTAGGAATGTTAGATTCAGACAAGATGTATTATAATTTTTCAAGGGAATATCAAAGATGAACAATGCCAAACCAAGATACTAAATTGTAACAGTATCGAATACCTGATTGTATTGCATGGCTATCCAATTAAGATAAACTTGAAGTAGACCAATAGGTAAGTTTTCTACTTTTCCAGTTTGAATTACCCAACAAAACTGGAAGACTATTTGGCAGTGTATGTAGACTTATATCACAAACTAATAGCCCAATGCAAAATGTACATTTTTATATTGCTTTACTCTATAAAAATAACTGAATGAGAACTGGTCTATAGCCCATAAGTGCTAATAGATACCTTAATCAAAAGATTTGTAGAAATTTACAAATGAACATTGATTGTTGAAAATAAATATTTGGGTTTTTTAAGATAAGTTTCTAGGATTCAACTTCTATTTGAATATTCATTAACTTGATTATGTAAAAGCTAACTTTTAGCTATTTGCTAAAAGCATAGCTACAACCCACATCTTCATGTATTTGTATAGCACCTATTTTTGGTATGATTGAAATCCTTTGGTATGTTTGAAATATTTTTCTAATTGTGAAGACAGTGCCTCCCTCCAACTGAACTTAACCTTTGATATGTTTGATCACATCCATGGGTTTTTCTTGGCAAGATAGAATCACAGCCACCTCTGATTTTTTTTTTAAAAAAATCCAGTCTAATTCACATATTTTCTGGTGGCGTCCTCTTCAATCAGGTCCCTGGTTAGTGTTTTCCAAGATCCGTTAAGGCCAGCTCAATGCTGTACCTGGTATGGCCCAGATGCTGTAGTTCATCTTAGATACAATGGCTCTTCATAAGAATTGTTTTGTGACATATTAGAACATGCATGGGGCCCCACTTTTCAAATCATTACAGCAAGCACAGCATTTGTAAGACTTTGGAAGCATTCTTGGGCTGTCTCCAGATGCAAAGTGGCCATACAAAAATCTTAGCAGTGCACAAACAATTTGAAAAGAGGCATTGTGGTGCAGTGCTATTACACCTCTTTCAAAGGCTTTTTACAGCCCTTTGTACAATAAATCACTTTTTTTCAGCATTGTTGTGACTTCAAATGGTCACTAAACAAATGGTTGTAAATCAAGGTCTATGTGTACACGTAAGACATGTGGTACTCAAAACGGATTCTCATGAACTATCGTATGAGGCCCAGAAGAAGTGCAGAGGTGGTATTCAGCCAGTTCCAACCGGTTCCGGAGAACCGGTAGCGATAATTTAGAGAACCGGCAAATACCATCTCTGACTGACTGAACCCGGCAATTACCACCTTTGATTGGCCAAATGCATAGCCATGCCCACCAAGCCACACCCACAGAACCAGTAGTAAAATAAATTTGAATCCCACCACTGAAGAAGTATGATTGTGAATTCAACTTAAATTCAGGAATTTCAAATTGGTTACAGCAACTGTAGCATGTTTTTGCTTATGGCCCTGCTATAACACAAAAATTGGTGTATGTTAATATACAAGAAAAGGCACACATCTTTCATCCAGGATATTTTGGTGTTTGATATTGTTCGCACATTTAATAAAAGCATTGATTTTATTGTCATTCTATCAGGTGCCAAAGAATCAATAAAATTATGTGGGGGCATTTGATTTCCAAAAGTAAATGTTACAATTCCCCTCCCCCCACCATCTTAAGACTTTTAAGTGTAGATAATTAAGAAAATGGAGCGCTGTTTACTATGTATTATTTAGCATAGACCAGTGAACTCATGCAAAGAAAATGAGTTATTGTACATTTTTAATGCATTTTGAACAAAAATAGGATGTTCAGCAACTTCTCCTCTCTGCAGGGCATTGGCCTATCTGTCTAAGTACTTGGGTCAAGGGAAGAAAAAGTAGTGAGAAAAAGAGGGAAACCCTCTCCCTTCTCTCTTGGCCTGTATAAAATCAGGAGTGCACAAGAAATGGCAATACCTCCATAGCACTGGAAAACGTTATAGCATGTGGCATTCATAATTGGTCTCCTGGATTAACATACCCTGAAGACACCAGCTGCCAAAGTGATAGAAAAAGGAAAACCAAGGTGTTACCATGAGTTGTTTTTCCCCCACTATGATGTCTTTCAATCTCAAATAAATAAAAAGGAAAAAAGGAAAGGTAAAGATTTCTTCAAACTTAGCTTGACACTTTGTGGTTTCATGTTTATGTCCTTCATATACAAACAAAACAAGTGCTTTGCCATTGCCTTTCTTTTACTGTACATGTTGTTTCTCTCTTCTTATTCTGTTAAGTTTTCACATTTAAAAGAATGTTTCTTTTAATGCCACTGCAATTTAAATCCACTAACTGTTGTCCTACCCACTGGTGCAACCAAGAACAAATCTGCTGTCTTTCATATGACAATATTTCAAATACTCCCTTCTTCCATGTTGAGCAAATTCTTTAAGCCACATCATTATAGACCATTCAGATTTAACAATGCTCATCTTAAAATATGAAATCCAGAACTGGACATCCTAATCCTAAAGTGGCTTGGGAATAAAATAACAATTTCTCCCATAATCTTGATACAAGGATTTTGTTAGAATGTGTTACAGCTTGAAGCCAAACTACATTTATTTTTGTAGCAGCATTTCACTTGTGGATTATAATTATCACAATAATACAGTGATTCACTATCCATATGCATGTTTATTGGGAAGTAAACTCTATTAAATTTAATTGACCTTAATCCAAGCTAAATGTGGAAAGAGATGCAGCCTAAGACACCCAAATGTTTTGCACATGTGTTGCTGCCAAGCCAGCTCATTCTTAGATAATAATGCAGTTACTTTGCCTGTAACATGATTAGCAAAGCATTTCCCTCTTCAGGCAAGATCAGTTTTGTCATACCTTAATCCTCAGACCATGTTCAATTTTTTAAAAAGGAAAATGTCACAAGAAGACAACTTTAGTGTTCATTCTTCCATGCCTCTCCATTTTTATAGACAAGCCCTCTATAGTTTAATTGAAGCATGAGAACATGAAATGCCACATTAATTTTCAATTGTTATACCGCACTTGGTTGCATTTTGATCTCATTAAATGGTAAACAACAAACTATGTGGCACTTACACAGAAAGATCACTGCAGTGCTGTTTTCTGATTTTAAAAAAAGCTTATAGAAATTCACTGATCGTGCCCCATCAGCTGGATTTCTATTTGCTGTCACAAATATCCTAAGAACTTATATTTTAACACTTACATTTCATTGGTATTTTGCATTTGCTTATATTACAAATTCTTTTTAAGCAGCACACAGTACGGCCTATGATCAGTTTCTACTATCTTGTCTCTTTTTTTATATTCCCAATCCTAAAGAGGATTTCTTGATTGCAAAACTGTGTGTCAGGGTTCCAAGTCAGAGGTGGTATTCAGCCAGTTCCGACAGATTCCCGAGAACCGGTAGTGATAATTTTGAGAAAATACCACCTCTGATTGGCCGACCCCAGCAAATACCACCTCTGATTGGCTGATCACATAGCCACATCCACCAAGCCATGCCCACAAAGTAGGTAGCAAAAATGTATCCAAGTAATAGTTCCATTGCAAGCAAAAACTTCGAGGCAAGTGAATTCCTTAAAAAAAATAGCTTTATTGGAAATATCATATTGGCACGTATATGATGATGAAAACCAAGTCTGAGGGGCCGCTTGGTTTTCATGTAATTAAAAGTAAAAGTTTTCCCCTCAACCCCAAACAATCAGTCACATGGCCCAATCAAGGCAGCATCGGCTGATCTGGTGAGATCACTCCTCCTTCCTCCAGTCAGGTGTGAGAACGTACTTGGTTCCCAAGACAAAATATTGCATTTTGACTACACATCACCAGCTATCACTAATCCCCCCTCCCTATCCCTCACTGCAGTGTTGCAGCACTGAAGGTCCAAGATGGTTTTGGCCAGGTCAGCTTCAGGGTTGACACTGTGATTTTCACCTTTTCTTGAAACAGCTAAAATATTTCTAGAATGAAATTATTTTAAATTTTGAGTATTTTTAAAAGTAGCGTGGTTTTTCAAAATTCTTGTAGGACTTACTCCACTAGCACAATGTAGCTTTTCAGATTAGAAAGCAAAAAAAAATGTGTATATATGTGTGTGTGTTTGCCAAGATTGTACTACAGTTCTGCAGAGCAATGGTCCAAACAAGAGTAAAATAAATTATTTTGGAGATCTTGGTACTTGCTGATCTTGGTTTTCTTCTTCCAAATGTTTTATTATTAAAGCACTGGCAATATTATGTGATTTGGTAATGAAATGTTTGCAGCAAGAAAACCAAACTCAGCAAGCAGCAAGGTCCCAACATTTCAACTCTACACTACATGCATTCTCCATTATTTCCAAAGATAGGTTTGGAAGGAATTGCAGACAGGTGTTAAGTGGCCATCCTAAAGTGGTCCAAAGTCCCTTTATATTTTTGGATCTGAAACACTGAATAGTCTTCTACTCGCCATCAAATGGTGTTGGGACGAAAACTTTTACTTTACCAATATTATGGTGTTCAAGAAAACACTCCCTGAACCTATCTAATTGAAACACAATTGAAAATGTAATTAAAATATGTTTAAAATTCATAGTAAGAAGAAGTATTCTCATCAGACCTACATCTGGGCCAATAAGCATACTTTGGATTTTTTTTTAAACTTATAGTATTTTTATCCTGCCCAATGGAAAGGCTTTCAGCAGGGTACAATAAATGTATCTTTGCAGAATCAGTTAAGTATATATTTATTCAGCACATATGCCTCTCTTCAATTCTTCTGAAGAAATAATTGTTCCATCCTCCCCTTCTTCACTGTCCAACAAAGATTTTCTACATAATAATATTATTACCAAATAGGACTAATAGCAAGGAATACTCTGCTAGGCTTTTTCTATTGCATTGGTTTCCTGTCTGATGTAGTTAAATTACTGGGGGAAAAATTAAAATACCACCTACCACTTTTATTGGTTGAGATCAGCTGTTTCCTTACAATCTTGAGATGTGAAAAGCTTGGCCTCCATTATCAACACTGTTTTTCTAAGGTACTTTGTTCGTACAAGAGCTCACCAAAATTCAGTGGATTTGAATTTTTGCTGACCTTGCAGCTTTATCAAATTTCTTCCTCTGAAAAACCAGACTTGTCTTCCTTGAAGGCACCCATGAAGCTGATGGCTAGTAAATCATGATTTTTCATTGACTGCTTGGTAATTTGAATCTTCAGGCTCATCTGAAATTTCTTCCTGATTTGTACTGTAGTGAATGGATCATGTCATCCAGTCAAACTGGTTAAGGGTATTTTTCTAGGGTATTTTTATACGTTCTTAAGTTACCAGGGCATGGGAGGAGAACCAACCATGATACTTATTGCAAGAACATTCTTTTACCTCAGTAAATGAAGCTGTTTGACCTACCCAAAATAAAACTAATAAATCCTTATGGCATTTCCAGAACCCTACACAGTTGGATAGCCATGTTCCTGTCCAACAGGCAACAAATAGTAAAATAGGGAAAGCCCTATCAAATCCAGCACCAGTTAACAGCAGTGTTCCCTAATGCAGTGTCTTAGGACCCACACTTTTTTTTATCTACATCAATAACCTATGGGATCATATTAAAAGCAATTGTGTCCTCTTTGCTGATGACATAAAATTATTCAACATCACTAACCATTCTGCTGACCTACAAAGTTACCTTAACTATATGTCTGATTGGTCCCACATTTGGCAACTCCAAATCTCACCCCAAAAATGCTCTGTCCTACACATTGGAAAAAATAATCCAAACACCAAATACAAATTAGACGGATGTAATCTAGTAAATGATTCCCACGTAGTCAAGGACCTAGGTGTACTCATCTCAAATGATCTAAGCCCCAGAGCTCACTGTAACAGCATTGCCAAAAA
>JANHFQ010006909.1:146585-160369 GCA_032468035.1 Aparallactus werneri | reverse complement strand
GTGAACACCCCAAATCCCACTTCTGGCTGGCCCAATCCTGCCTGGCCCCACCTTATAGACCAGGCATCCTCAAACTACGGCCTGCTGAAGCCATTAATCTGGCCCACACGGAATGGGGGTGCACTACCCACCCACCAGCCCCCATCCTTCGGCCAAGCACAGGACTTACCTTTGCAAGCCCTGTGGGCTAGAACTGGAAGGTAAGGCCAATGTTTTTGGCCAGCAGAGTGTTTCTGGGGCTGGAGAGAGGCCAAAAACAGGATGAGCGGAGGTCTTGGGAGGCATCTGTGCACCCCTGTTTTTGGCTGGCAGAGTGCTTCTGGGGATGTGGGAGGCCAAATATGAGTGGGCAGAGGCATCCCTATGCCCTGTTTTTGACCATCAGAGTGCTTCTGGGGGTGGGGGAGGCCAAATATAGGTGGGCAGAGGCATCCCTGCACTCGGTTTTTGACCACCAGAGTGATTCTGGGGGCAGGGGATATCAAATACAGGTGGGCAGAGGTATCCCTGCACCCTGTTTTTGGCTGGCAGAGTGCTTCGGGGTCAGGGGAGGCAAAAAATGGGCCATGCTTTTGCCATCCAAGGAAAGAACTTGAAGATTTTCCAGGGACTTTAGTCTACCATCGCTCCACTGGAAGGGGGAAACTGAGCCTGCTGCGTAATTATGCATTGCTTCCAAGAGTCCTGCTTAGTATCAGGTACCTGCACACTTTCCATTTGTCCTAGGCGAAGCATAGCAGAAGCAGAGAGGGATGGGAGGCTCAAGAGAATGCTGCGCCCCAGCACAGTGCTATCCCATGCTAGCTGGACTAGCCCAGAAGCAACGGATCCCTGGTCATGGGCTGGATGTGGGGTATGAGGCGCAGGGGGAAGTCGAGCAAGCAGCAACATGCATCTTTAGTTGATTTTTTCCCTAAAGGGTTCAATGAACTTATAAAGACCATGGAAAACATTTTGAAAAAATAGACACTAAATATTTAAAACTCACAATAAAATTTTGTTTTCAAAGTAGCAGATTTGTTGGGAAGAAATATACACATAAAAACAACATAGATTGTGGAAAACATTGAGAAGAAATCTACGTTTGTTGAAATCAGCTCTTTTAAAGTCTAGGACACTAGTTTGATTTTGTTCTATTGATTGTGTCTGCCTTAGATTGATGTGGTTGCTCTCCCCCAGCTTCAACTCCCTTTATAATTTCTATTAAATAAGAATTAAGTCCAATGTAGCTGACCCTTTAGTTCTTTTCTCTACTTTTGGATGACAAAGTTGCTAACTAGCCTGTCAGATCTCCCACTTGTTGCAGTGTTTGTTTCCTTTAAGGGTGTTAAAGTCCTCCCTTACTACTTTGGTGTATTTCCTACTTACATTAGGTAATAGCAATAGCACTTAGACTTGTATACCACTTCACAGTGCTTTACATCGCTCTCTAAATGGTTTACAGAGTCAGCATATTGCCCCCAACAATCTGGGCCCTCATTTTATTGATCTCAGAAGGAAGAATGGAAGGCTGAGTCAACCTTGAGCTAGTCTGACTCGAACCGCCGAACTGCCGGCAGCCGGCAGCCAGCAGAAGTAGCCTAACCACTGCACTACCACTATTAGCAAAAAGTTCATCTATTTCTTCTGCTTGGTTGGGTGGTCTGTAGTGTATTATGCACTTATGTCAATGCCACTCTTTTTTCCTTTTATATTAACTCATAAGCATTCAAGGAAGCTTTTATCTTTGGCTTTATGCATTTCTGTAGAGATGAAATAATTTTTTAAACACATAATGCAACTCTACCTCCTCTTTTGGTGAGTCTGTTTATATCCTCCTATCAGTGCATTCTAGTCTGAGTTTTATCCTATCAACTTTCAGCAATGGCAACAATATCATGCCTGCCCTGTTCACCCTAATTCACTCCGTTCATTCATCATTTGAGTGCTCTATGGATGATCCTGGTTATGCTTTCTACATCTCCTGCTTTACATTTGAGGTTTTTCTTCCCAGCAGTCCCTACACCCTTGTTTTATTGTCTTTGGATTTATGCTTGGGATTAGATCCTAAAGATTGGTCACCCCCTCCCCATCTCAGTTTTAGTTTAAAGCTCTTTGGATAAACTATGTTAGTCATTTTCTGAATATTTCCTTCCTGGTTCTTATGAGGTGCAGCCCATCCATTGTAGGTATGGATTGCAGCAGTATAATGTAGATTGTGATCTAGGAATTTGAAGTGGTCTTGGTGGCACCATCCCTTAAGTAGTGGTTTATTTTTAAAATCCTTTGTTTTCTCACTGGATGCTGACTTTCATTGGAAGTACAGATGAAAACACCACCTGTGCTCCTAACTCCTTAACTTTCTTACCTAATTTCTCATAATCTCTTGATATTGACTATTGGCATTATTTATTGGCGATTTACTGGTCCACCCTTGGTGTCTGATAGCCTCTGATGGGTCCCAGAGAGAATTGCGGGATATCCCAGAGGTGTTGCTGCACAGTCCTGCTGAAGCTGTGGAGGCGGAGTGCCATTTAAAGGTAGCCATGCTTTGGACAGGCTTTCACCCACATAGCCTCTCTTGACTCGTCTTTTCTGACTGTGCCCATGGTTTACTGAGGAGCTGAGGGTTCTGAAAATGGCCAAGAGATGGCTAGAGCTCTGCTGGAGGAAGACAAGAGATGACTCTGACTGGACATAATTTAGAGCCATTAATAAGGCCTGCATCATGGTGATAGGTGGTGAAACAATAGCAGTTCTCCACTCTTATTGCATCCTCAGAGTGGCACCCAGAGGTCCTGTTTTGGGTCACCTGTTCCCTCCTAGTTCAAAGAAATTTGGGTGATCTTTTGCAGGGCCAGGCAGAGGAGTTTGTTCAGCATCTAATGGACAAAGTCACTCAGATTCATTCCCAGTTGGGCCTCATGTGCAGAGATAGTCCATGTGAGATGCCAGGGGAGATTTCTTGCCCTAAAATCTGGGAACAGTATGATTCAGCTAGCTTGATGAAGTGGACAGGGACCTTGCTGTTGTAAGTGCCACCACCTGTCAGTTAGATCCTTGTCTCCACTGGATGGTTAAAGCGTCCTGGTGACTAGTGGGTGGGTCCAATCAGTGATTAATATATTACTAAAGGAGGGGACATTTCTGGATGCTTTTGAGACCTGATTTGCCTCCTCCTTAAAAATACCATCACCTGATCACACTTGCCTGGACAATTTTCATCCAGTTTTCAATCTCCTGTTCTTAGGGAAGATTTGGAAAAGGTGATGGCATGGTAACTGCAGAGGATCATGTATAAAGAGGTTATCTGGACCCCTTTCAGTCAGGAGTCAGGCCCAGTTAAGGGACAGAGATGGCATTGGACACGCTTGCCAATGATCTCTGGTGAGAGCAAGATGGGACTAGTGCAACTATCCTCACACTTCTTGACCTCTCAGCGGCTTTCGATACCATTGACCATGGTATCCTTTGGGGTTGGCTGCAGGGCCTGGGGCTGGGTGGCAGAGTTCTGTGCTGGTTTGGCTTTTTTTTAATGTGGCAGGTCCCAATCAGCATTGAAAGGGAGTGAGAGGTTCAACTCTCCATCACTATTCTGTGGTGTACCGGAGGACTCAGTACTTTCTCCACTTCTTTTCAACATCTAAATGAAACTGCTGGGTGACATCATCCATCACCACAGGTTGAGCTACCATATATACTCAAGTATGTCGAGTTTTTCAGCCCCCAAAATGGGCTGAAAAAGTCACCCTTGGGTCAGCTGATTTTTTGGGACCTAAGGTGATGCCTGTGCAGCGCGTGCCAAATGCGCTGTGCGGGCATCAATTTAGCCCTGAAAATCAGCTGTTTTAGTTATGGTTGGCCATTTTGAATATTTAATTTTTTTTTTTGCTGGGCCCTCCCAGAAAAGAGCAAAACGTTGTGCTGCTGCAAACAGAGCGAATAAAGATAGCTATAAACTGCAGGTGGGTGGGAGAGCCCAGCAAAAAAAAATTTCAAAAAATAAATTGATTTTTTTTCCAAAATGGCCGACTGGAACTAAAACAGATGATTTTGGGGGCCTAAGGTGATGTCCATGCAGTACATGCTAAATGAGCTGTGTGGGCATCAAACTGCTGATTTTGAGTCCTACATTGATGCCCCAACTTATAGACCAGTCACTAACTTTTCCCAGTTTTCATTTATTTTTTATTCCTCCATGTTATCTGCTTCTGCTTTTAGGAGCACTTCTTAGCCCATCTAAAGAGACCAAAAGATAGAAAATGAATCTAGGCCCTGGGTTAAGTACCTTCCTTTATATATGTGCCAATAACAAGTGTGTGTGTGTGTGTGTGTGTAAGGTATATATTGTATACAACAAAAGATGTACCGGTACAGGCTTTGGCTGTTCTGCTGCATCAAAAATTTGCTCAACGGAGAAACAATGCGACTTACAGTTAACTACTAGTTAAGTCTGATTAAACGAAAGACTTTTATATTTTGTTATAAGAATATTTGCTAGTAGCTAACCCACATAAACTTATTGGGAAATGATTTCCGTCTCGCACAAGGAGCCTTCGCTCCCAGATTTCCCTGCAAAACATTCCAAATTTAACGAAATTAGGCTAAGCTCAGATCCCGGACCAAACCCAACCATACTAAGGAAGCCTGTAATATCCTGCGTGCTCGGCTACACTTTGAGTGCCCAGGCGTGCGCGCGCGGCAGCCCGCGCTCCTTGGCTACGTGGGAAAACGGCAATAGCTCTTCAGTCTCAGAAAAAGTTACAGGCTCCTAGAATCCGCTGGGAGAAGTCCCAAAGCATACATGAGCCAGGAACTATCGCTTGCGACTGCGTAAAGCAGACAGCGGGAGGCGCGGTGATGGGAGGGATTAAGGCCCAGTTAAGGGGAGAGGGAGGGGGAACGTCTGTGAGTTGGGAAGAGTCAGCTGAGCAACCAAGTAAGTGTTAGCGGGCGGCGGCGGCCGCTCGGGCAAAGAATCCTGATTTAATACAAGGAACCTTGAGGAGAAAAGGCAACAAACAACGGTAAATATACAGTCGAGAAAGAACAAGAAGACTCTACCCTCAGACTCTTACTTTTCTTCTTACTCCTACCGGACTTGCTAGGTTATTTGTACGTGGGTTTTTGTGTACGTGTGGACGCCGAAGTTTCTTTTTTTTTGGTCTCCCCTCGCCTCCGAGAAAGTTCCGGGTGCTGATGCAAGAGGATCTCCTCCTTGCTTGCCCCGGTTCTTTTTCTTCTTGCACGCCGTTCTTAGTCCGCCCTAAACTTGATCCGATCTGCACGGTCAAAAGAGTGTGGAAGGAGAGGGGGCGGGGGCGCCCAGCTCGCTTGAGTTCTCCGTCGTCCAGGAGGAAAGGGAGGCGACAGGATAAAAAGAGGGGCCATTGGAAGAGAACTCGAAACCTGGCAGGTAAGTTTTGCCTGTAAAAGTGAAGAGTTGGGTCGTGCCTCGTTTTCCGTTTCTTTGCTGCGGTTGAGCGGGCTAACAACTGAGTTTAACAAGGCACCTTCTCGTGTGGAGGAACGGGGATTCTGTGAAAAAGGCGGGGGTCTTTTGCAATAATTCGCTTACAGCGGGAACGGGGAGGCCTTTCACTTGCGATTGGGTAGCTGGGCTGCTTGAGCTGTCTTTTGGGAAGTAAATTCCCTTAGGTTTAATAAGCACGCCTTCTCCTTTCTTCCTCTCTTTTTGGCACGCGCGCTGCTGGTTTAGTGGGGAGGGACTAAAAGTTTATAGAATCCATTGGAAATGCCCAAAACGTGGTGTGTTTCTTAACGGGTGGCACAAATCTTCGCTCATTTCACTAAAAAACGAAAAAGCCAACAAGCTTTGGGGCTAGAAACTTTATTTCTCAGGACTGGATTTCTGTCTTTTTCACATTGCATCATAAAATAAGGAGGAGTTCATATTTCTCCTCCTATTCTCCTCCTCCCCTCCTAAGTAACTAGATTTGAGGGGCTTGTCTGGTTATGCCAATCACTTGCGGTTGGTAGTGCGGTCTATTGTTTGCCCCGCCTACTTTGGGGAGTCGGTCAACCCAGAGATTGGATGTGGGGGTGGGGTGGGGCTGGAAAGAGAGATGCATTTGAAGATTTAAGAGGGAGGTGAAAGAATTGTGAAGCTAATCCAGCAACAACCTGCTAAAATGTAGTCTTTGAACTGTAATTCAGAAAGATATAAATATGGGCCTCGCAGATGCCTTGTCCCCTCTGGAATATAATATTGATTTGCTAACTTTATTTCTTCAAAATTGCAGTTCTAAGTGTTACACTTTCTATTCCCTTTCCTCTAAATAAGAATCATAGCACCTAAACTAAAGGAATAGTTAATTCCTTTAGAACCAGAGAAGGGGGAGGGAATGGCAGAGAGCATGTCTATTTAAATTCAAAGTTTTCTCAAGAATGAAGGCAAATATACCTGTATATACCAGGTATAATGTTGCAGGACCCAATCTGGGTCTGTTACTGGGACCAGAGGTTTTGTCTTCCAAGCTTTTGGACTCATGCTGACTTCTCTGAAGGTGAACATACCCCTCCCCCCAGCATTAGCAAAATGTTTGGAACATTGTATTGTGTTATTTTCTGGTTTAGGGTGTCCTTAAAGTGTACCAGATATCACATAAAATTGCTACTTATTTATGTGTCAGTTATGCATAGCAATAGTTTCCATAAAAGCATTCTTAGAATACATTCTTGTTACTTGCTGGCTGCTTGTTATTAGATAAAGGAAAACTCTGGTTCCTTTTTCTTTTTGTAATAAAGCTAAAGGCGTAACAAATTATTTTCATATAACAAACAACATATATCATTTCAGCAATATTTTTGTAATACATGCAAGACCTCCTTTATTCCCATAGGCAAATGAGGTGAGCTTTCTGTGTGTGTGTGTGTGTGTGTGTGTTTCTTAATCTGAAGTATGCTAGAATATCTGTTCCAGCTTTGATTCATAAGCTTATTTGGAATATTAGTCTAGATTCCATAACTTAAGATCTTGCACGTTCCACTGTTAGACCGCTATTATATGCATTTGGAATGGTTGGTCATTAATTATCTTGGCTGGAAAAAGTATGTTGAAAATGAATTAAAAGTATGTTGTCAAAAATGAATTAAAGCTAGTAGCAGATACTATTATTTGTAATATCAACTTGATAATGCCTTGGTAAGATCACACTTGAAATATTGTGTCATGTTTTGGTTGCCACAATATAAAAAAGATACTGAGAACTCTGGAAAGAATGCAGAGAAAAGCAAAGAAAGATCATTAGTGGCTTGGCAGCTGAGACTTATGAAGAACGGTTGCAGGAACTGCTCTAGTGAAAATAAGGACTGGAGTGACATGATAGCAGTGTTCCAATATTTGAAGAGATGCCACAGAGATGAAGGGGTCAACCTATTCTCCAGAACAACTGAAATCAGGACAAGAAACAATGGATGGAAACTAATCAAGGAGAGAAGCAACTTGGAACCATGGAGAAACTTCCTGACACTGAGAACAATTAACCAGTGGAACGGCTAGGATCCAGAAGTTGTGGGTGTTTCATTAATGTTTTTAAGAAGACATTGGACAGCCATTTGGCTGAAATGATATAGGGTCTCCGGCTTGAACAGAGGATTGAAATGGAGAACCTCTGGCATCCTTTCCAACTTTATTCTTCTGTTTGGTTGTTCTGTTGTTCTTTCTATGATTATCTATCTCATCAAGCCAAAAGAAAGTCCAGAATGGTATGATATCTCCTGCCATGGGTAGGGAGTTAGACTAGAAGACCTCCAAGGTAAACTTTTTTTATGTATATGAGAATTGGTCATAAGTCGCTTTTTTCAAAATCATATATATGTAGTTGTCAACAATTCATTTAATGACCAAAGTTAAAAGTGTTGAAAAAAGTGACTTGTGACCATTTTTCACACTTACAACTGTTGCAGTTGTCGCATGGTCACATGATCAAAATTTGGATGCTTGGCAACTGATTGATATTTATTATGGTTGCAGTGTCCTGCACTCATATGATCATCTTTTGTTCTGACAAACAAAGTCAATGGGGAACCAAATTTACTTAACAACCATGTTAGTAATTTACCAACTGCAGTGATTCATTTAACAAATGGGGCAAGAAAAGTCATAAAAAGGGGCAAAACTCAACAAATTTCTCACTTAGCAGCATACATTCTGAGCTTAATTGGTCATTAGTAGAGGACTACATGTATATACATACATACATATGCCTACACACACACACACACACACAGACCCGGGCTTATTTTCTTTTGGACCCCACAATAAGCACTAGGGCTTATTTTCAGGGAGTGTCTTATTTTTTCCCAGGTATGGGAGGTCCACTTTTGCTTGCTTGTGGCAGGACAGGAAGCCATGTGATGCGTCAGTGCTGCCGCTGCAAGGCGGAGGGGTGGTTGGAGTCCCATGTGTCCCACACCGGCTTACTTTAGGGTCCCCGCAGCCAGATCATCCATGCATTGACACCTCCTCACCTGGGACAGTGCCTCTGGCAGCCCCATCCAGTAGAATCCCTTACAGCTTCCAGCCCACTTGTTTTGCTTGCTCATGGCTGCAATGGATAAGGAGACTGAGTGATGCACTGGTGCTGCAGTGATGAGACGGGGTGATGATGGAGTCACCCCACGCACCATCCAGCTTACCTCAGAACCCCTGCAGGCAAGCCATCAATGCCCGACACCTGCCTCGCTTCATGGCCATGGCATCAAGATGCTGCTTGGCCTCCTTCTCCATTGTGGTTGTGAGCAAACTGAAGTGGGCTGGTGGCTAGGTGGGCTACTGCTACACATGGCTGCTGGTGCTGCCGCTGTGAGGCATGGATGGTCTGGCTGCGGGGATCCTGAGGAAAGCCAATGTGGTGGGGAGGGGGGGGCGTGGGTCAGCTCCACCCTCCTTGTGTCATGGCTCCGGCACCACAAGCAACCAGATGGAATGGCTGGGCACAGACTCTTAAGTAGGGCGTATTGTTGTGGGGGGGGGCGGATTATATTAGGGACACATGTAAAACATGCTAGGGCTTATTTTTGGAATAGGTCTTACTTTCAGGGAAACCGTATATCTCTATATCTCTCTATATCTGTATTTATTGTCAGATATATCTCTCTACAGTGGGACCTTGAGTCATGTAATCCATTCCTGGACTTCAGTTGCAACCCGATTTGGTTGTGAACAGACGCAAGACTGCGCATGCACATACATATTGTGCATGCATAGAAGGGGAAATTGCCGCAGGGAAAATGTATTGTTCGCCACCCAAGGATCTGTTTGCGACTAGAGTCGAAGATTTTATGGATTTTTTGGTCGGCACCCGATTTGGTCGTGAACAGAAGTGTTCATGACCTGAGGTTCCACTGTATCATTTGTCTGTCTGTTTGTCTATCTGCCATATTTTTGGGAGTATAAGACTCACTTTTTCCACCCCAGAAATGGCTGGAAATGTCTTTGCGTCTTATTTATTATTATTATTTATTTATTTATTTATTCGATTTATATCCCGCCCCTCTCCTGGGGACTCGGGGCGGCGCACAACATTATACAGTGAATGTTGCTGAAGCCCCACCCACCCACCGGCTCCCACCTTTTGGCCTTTGCCTCCTAGCAATTTGCCTTGCAGCAAACAGTAAACAGCCTGTTTTAAGTTCAACACAGCCTGATTAGCCCAAAAAACTGATTGTCAGTAGGAGCAGCACTTCTGGCCATCAGCTGTTTCAGGCTGCAGGGATTGCCATCGCCTATTGCTGCCTCCACGCATCCCACTTTCAGCCTCTGTGCATCCCATTTTCAGCCCCTTTCGATCCCCGCCACCTGGAACACGTGGAAAATGGGGCACGCAGAGGCAGCAATTGGCAATGGCAATCCCTGCAGCCTGAAACAGCTGTGAAGAGAATCATGAAGAGATTAATTTCAGAGAGAGAATAAATTTATAATTGTACGTAAAACTGTTGTAAAGAAAATTAAAAATTACTTTTTGTATTTTTTTCTTCCCTGTTTTTCTTTCTTGCATTTTTAACTCTTTGATTTTTTCTTTTTTCTTTCTTACTCTAGAATATGTATTGTTATTCTTGTTTTTGAAACTTTTAATAAAACTAAGAAAGGTTGTTCCATATTATTCCTTTTTTTCAGATAATAAAAGAAGCGTATTCAAGACATCATAATGTGGACAAAGTAGTTTCAGTTATTAGATGAACACAATGTTTTTTCTCTGTTTCTGTCTCTCTCACTCACACACACATACACAGTGCACGCGAGAGAGACAGACTTTTCATAGTATAGTCTATGTATTAGGATAACTTATACTATCTTCTAAGCATTTTATAAAATAGATTGTGCTTGCATTTAACATTGAGCTGAGATTTATTTTTATCATAGTTTGTTGAACAAGACTGAAATAATTTTAGAGATATTGAAAGAAGTTCCCTTTTTTCATCCATTTTAGGTTATCTGCTCACCCTTTCCCCATAGTAAATAACCAAGTTCTGGCAGCTATCCCAAATGCTGAAAGAGCAGTCAAAGATTGTTGCCCACTTTCCTTAACTTCTTCTCCTTTATATCTTCTCTCTTTTTTAAAATAAAGTTCATTATTTAAAAACTATATACAAAAAAGAAAAACAACAACAATCACATCCAGTTTCCATTTCTACATTTAGACATTGTGTGTTCCAGGTTATCCTTGATATCGGCTTCCTATTAATAAATACATTCTTACTCCCTATGTGCAGGCTTGTTAATATTATTTACCACATATCTGTAATTACTATTATTCTTGACATTGCTTTGTTCTTCTTAACATTTATCTCTAATCTCTACATCTATTTGCCGCCCACTTGTAGAATAGTTCCCATATTTTAAAGTAGTCTGTATCATCATTTTCTTTGATTTTCATTGTCAACCTGGCCATCTCCGTGCAGCTCAGTATTTTTTTTCATTATCTGCCCCTCTGTGGGCCCTTCCTTGTTTCTCCAACAATGTGCATAAATAATCCTCGCTGCAGTTAGAACATGTAACATCAAATAGCTAGTTATCTTGTCCCCACTTTCTCTTAAGATACTCAACAGGAAAATCTCAGGTTTCATCTCCACCTGAGCTTTTATCTGCTCTTCCAGCCGCTTATGAATTCTCCTCCAATACTTCCTCACTTTAGGGCATCTTCACATCATCTCTATTGCATACATGAAAAGGATTTTTGGCTCTTGAACAGGTTAACATTTTGACATAACCAGAAAGTAAGAGTTGAGATTCTGAGGTGCTCTTTAATTTTTGCTAGTCATTTAAAATGCCTTATGACACTTAAAACTATACTGTATTAGAAAGTCATGCACTTGCACCCTCATTCTTGATAGCAATTACTAACTCCTAACTCTGAGCCGCAGAAACATTATTGGAGATTTTTAACCATTTATTTCTGATGTACTTGTGACTGATAACTGTAAGGCAGGGGTGTCAAATTCAAGGCTCAGGGACCGGATCTGGCCCATGGGGTGTTTAGACCTGGCCCATGGGACTGCCCTGGAAATAGCAAAGGACCTGCCCATGGTGCCTCTGCCAGCAAAAATGGAGCTCGCTATGGCTGTGCACGACCCTCCTGAGCTCACTTTTTGCTGGCAGAGGGTTGCAGGAGGCTGTTGCAGCCAAAAGCGGAGCTCGGGAGCCCGTTTTTCCTGACAGAGTGGTCAAGCCACCATAAGCGCCACCCAACACAACTGACATGTGGGCCATGTCTCCTTGCCCTCCCACCCCCTGAGGTCAAGCACAATCCTGATGCGGCCCTCAATGAAATCGAGTTTGACACCCTTGCTCTAAGGTGTATCATACTCTATTAAATTCCCTGTCTGTGTGAAAAGTGTATTATACATCTGAAGACTATTGAAATCAAAGCAGTGACAGGTACTTTGTGATGAACATTAAATTTCAAGGGAGATGGGGACAGGGAATCCATCAACTCTTTACAAATGTAGGAATGTTTGACTTGTGCTTTGCTATTGTGTTGTTCACTGATTGTTTCTCCACCAGTTTTTCCCTCTTTGGCAATAATTAAGAACGATGTTTTGCTTGTCCTTATGGAGATACGGGAAATATAAAAGACACTTATTTTTTGTAGTTTAACAAATCAGATTATAGTTGCAACCTTCCCTGTCAGCTTCCCCATTGACTTTCTGAGAAGATTGCAAATGGCCATCAAATGGGGGAGTGCTCGACAACTAATTTAAAGGTGAACAGGTTGACAAGAACTCAGATTGCAGGGTGTGTAAGGTTTTGCAGTGGCCAAAAACGTTAATTATTTGTAAAGCATCCTTTCCAAAGCTGTTGTCATTCCAGACTGCTGCTAAATGAACAGTTGTAAATCAAGCCCTACATGGACTGTGAAAATTTTCAGATGTACTGGATGGAGTTAACTGACACAGGAAGTCAGATATTCTGGAATGATTGAATAGGAAATAAAAATTCCATGTTAGATTTTCCTCATATTGCCGTGCCTTTAGGAATCTGAGAACATAGAAAGGTGAATGAAATTCATCCTTTCTTTGAATCCCAGACATCAGTAAGGTAGTCTTCAATGAACAACCACAATTGGGAATCTCAATTGGTGAGTGAAGTGAGAAGCTCATGTGACTGTTTATCTCAATGGCTACAATCTCAGCACTTATAGTTGCAGTCATTAAGTGATGTCCCAGGTTGTTAATGAATGGAAGAGTACTGTTCCAGAAGGCTGCAGTAACCGTGCTAATATCGTTGGGATCTTTCCTGCCTTTCAGCAGCCATTTAGAGGAGTTCCTTTCCCCTTTGTTAATTGGGGGGAACTTCGTTGAAAGGCTGCAAAAACACAACTTGGATCTTTAGGATCTGACCTTTCTGCAGCCCACCAAAGAATGTCCAAATCCGAAAAAAAAAATCCACTGCTTTTAAGTTGGATCTAAAATGTCTTTGGAGGGCTAAATATTCTTCATGTTTTGACACCTGGTGCATTTCCAATTTCCAATTGTCATTTTTTAAAATCTCCAGTTTTCAAGTTGGTATTTGCTTGTTTGATGTAGTGTACTTGGAATTATAATAAGCAAACTTTATTTTTCTGAGGAGCTATGGCTTGATTCATTGTTTTTCTATCGTTCTATCCTACCTGTTTCCTATTTTCCATATCTCGCATTATGGTAGAAACTATAAATTTTCAAGTTGTCAGTTTGTAGGATTTTTTCCTCTTTTTTCTTGTTGGTGTTTGCAGTATTAATAATTATATTAATACTACAACAAGAAGAAAAAATATAATTATAAATAATTGCTGTTTGATTGCAAGATTGGCGTTATAATTACTGAATCTATATAATTCAGAATAAGTACATAATTGTTTTCAAATCTGTATACTAAGAATAGGTAATAGTTGGAAGGAATCTGAATCAAACCTTCCTATTCTGTACTATGTTTCTGAATTTTCAGCTCTTTCATTGTTATATGCACATATGAATTTAGTGAATATTTAGAAATGTATTGATTTTTCTGAACAAGGAAGGAGGAACATACAGTATCTTCCTTTTTGTAATACATAGAAATATATTTTGTGTTGAAGGACAGAGATCTATTGAACAGGTAGAATCAGAGATGGTATGACCCTGGACTTGGTTTTATCCCAATCTATGGTATGGGGGAATTTTAATTTAAAGTTAAAAGCTTTTGAGCATGTTGTTTTACATTTTAACTGCTTTTATCTTTTGTATGCAGGGATGCAGTGGCTCAGTGGGTAAGACGCTGAGCTTGTTGATCAGAAAGGTCGGCAGTTTGGTGGTTCGAATCCCGA
>JANHFQ010006909.1:12345-26708 GCA_032468035.1 Aparallactus werneri | reverse complement strand
ATAAAACAAAAGTGTGGAGGAAGGAAATGCCCTGTGATAACTCCCTGATTCTTCTCTCTTGGGCTTCAGCAGGGAGTAACAAGTCCTACCTAATAATCAAGCGAAATAGGATATTTTCTCTTTAACCAGGAGGCCTTATTGTGCATGTTTCCTGGAGAAACAGAGAAAAACATTTCATTGAATTCTACTGCAGAGCCTCATTAAGGAAGACCATCTCACTTTGCTATGAAAAAGATTTATTTTTCTTTAGCTACTGTATCTTCCTAAGAAATGAGGAAGTTGTAGAATAATTATAGAGATGTTATTTTACAGATTCCTTGTCTTTTCGCTAGAGTATGCTAGAGGTGGCTTGTGAAACTGCAGGTTTGAGTCTGAAGATCAATCGGAAGACTAAATATAAATTAAACAAAGCAATGATCTTTAATAATTTTCTACTTTTCCCTTTCACTGCGGGTGGGAATTCTGTCCCTCTCCCATAACTGTTTCTGATCCTTCAAGTTGCTGTTTCATTGTAAAGCAGCTCAAAAAGCTCTGTCCATAGTGCTATTCAAGAAGAAAAACAGATTCTTTTCCTTTCTTTAATAGAAACCATTTGTTATGTATATTTGCAAAGGAGATACTTACTACAGTTTACACAATCCATTATTCTTACTATGGTTACCTGGTGGCATTCACATACTACTCATACTCTACCACCCATATTTTCTGTTCTGTGTTGAAATCCATTGTTCTTCTGCAAAAGAATGGTTTTGCATCATCCTAACACCTAAACCTTTTCTATTTTCTACTTGGTTGTAAATCACTGGCTATTAAAGCATTGACTAAATCACTGTTCATTCCACTGAACTTTTTAAATGTGGAACTTATGTCAACTGATTCCAAATTATTTTCAAACATATTGTGCAATCACTGTATTACTGGCTCTCTACAAAGTATTTCCAATCATCTATATTGAGTTAGATGTACAAATTTGTGTAAAAAATGTAGCCCAATTTGTTTTGTGATACTTTGATTTATGTGTCATCTAAACTGATTAATAAATATGGTGAGTTCAACTATCTGCACATTTGGGATATTTTGATTTGTGACATTACACTCCATATGTATATTGTTTTTGAAACAAATAATTTAGTACACAGTCTCATAGATGCTCACTTTAATCTAAAAACAAAAGTAACCGTTTATATAAATCAATTTGCTATTTAAAAGTTCCCCACTTAGCAAAAATGAAAAAAACTCACATGAACTGTCAGAAGCATCACAGCTGCTTTCCAGCATTACTTTGACAGACATTAACTTTAGATTATCTGAAAATGTGACAGATAATCAAAGAGCCATGGTGGTGCAATAGTTAGAATGCAGTAATGCAGGCTAACTCACTGCTCACTCCAAGAGTTTGATTCTGAATGGCTCCAGGTTGGTTGACTCAGTCTTTCATCCTTCCAAGGTCAATAAAATGACCCCAGATTGGTCCCAGATTGTTGGGAGCAATATGCTGACTAAACCACTTAGAGATGCTATAAAGCACTGTGAAGTAAGATGGCTATAAGTGCTATTGCTATCTGCATATGAGGTCTAAAGCAACATAACCTACTGACGTAGTGATCTGCAGAAAGTATCTTCAGGACCTTCACCTGATTCAACCATCATATTCTGTCATACTCAGTCATAACTGAGTCATAACTCAGTCATACTCAATCATAACTGAGCTGATCATTTATTTTTAGACTGAAGGGACCCTAGACCCACATGAAAGCTCCCACATGTGCTTACATGAAAGCTAAATTAGCACAGGTATCGGCATTCTGTTAGAAAGTTGAAAACTGCAGGACTCTGATCACCCATTTTTATGGTCCTGATAACTGAAGTAGTTGATGCGGTTGGGGATTATATTATTGTCATTGAGTTACTTCTGCTTTGGTGAATTGCTATATGCTTCTTTGTTTAATTGGGCTTTTTTGAGATTCGATAATTTTTATTGTAGTCTGTGATGATTTGCTAGCAGAAATGTAATTGTGAGCAAGCAAATAGTTAAAATGCATTGACAGGATCAAAGCAATTTTAATTCTTTTTCATCATGCACAGTAATAGGTGTATCAAAAATGCTTTATCTAGTCTTGTTACAGGGACTCAACACAGTTTGTATCTGTTCCTGAAAGGACCTTACTTGCCACATAGTGTTTGATGGTGTTCTAGTAATCCAAAGTATGCCTTCAGAAAATGTGCAATAGCCTTCTGGCAAAATGAATGTGTGATTTTTTAAAAAGTGTATAAGAAAACTTGTATATCATTCATATGCAATCCATTCCAATATGCAATTAATATGCAACTGAAGTGCTCATAACCCACAATTATCTCAACTTTAAGAAACAATGGTCTTCATCTGTTTCTCTATGCGCACTAATGCATGTCTATATTTTAGTGTGCATTCAGCAAAGATGGAATAAGCATGAATTGTCCTTTTCCTTTCAAATGAATGGCTGCATTCATTTGTGTATGTGTGCGTGTGTTTGTACCTTATGATATACAATCTCTGAAATGGTTGATTAACAAGTGGTGAAACAGGAATAGGAGAAAGAATGTTTTTAAAATAATTTCCATCTCAAAGAACTTTTTTTTCTTGGAAGATGAAAGAATTGTATCTCATGTCTGGAGGTTTCTCAGATATTCCTACTTCATATTTCACTTCATGCATCTGATATTGAAAGAGCTAGGGAAGTATTCAGTACTAAAAGGATTGGGGGAAAGTAGGATTGCTGATTGAGAAATGCAGGGAAGATAGAGGATCACACTATTGAACCTGCAAAAAGAAAGATGAAATAGATTCTTGTTGCTATGATAGTAAAATCACCTATAATTTTTTTCCAAAAGGTGTAGCTTTTGAAAGTAAGCAAGAGAAATAAAGTGGGCAGCACTAAAGTAGCCATTCAAAGATAAGACAAAGAAAAACAGGAGGGAATCACTTAAACTGAGAAATAGTCACCAGACGAGAGGCTGATAGTTATTTCTCACATTCAAACTCTCTGCCTTTGGGAATTCGGTCAATCCCTTCCACCCTGAATTTATCAGTGCTTTTTGCAGCTCCTAAAAGAATGTTAGTGCTCCAAGAGAGCACTGGGCTACTCATAGAGTTGGGCCTTATAATTGCACCTTATTGTGAAGCTAATCTTTTGCCTTTTGCTTTGTATTCTTACCCGGATAGAGGCCACCTGAAAGATTCATGGTTTGTAAATAGTTGTGGCAGCGCTCCTTATGTTCTTCCAAAGAGCTTCGCTGCTTATAACTCCGACCACAATATCCACATTTATGAGGTTTGCCAACTGCAGGGGGAAATGGAATTTATTGTAAAAACTCAAAGAGATCTGGGATAATATAGTCCAGATAATGTGAATCAAATATGAACAAACAGCCATCCTGAAGAATGCAAAGGATAATTTTTACTGCAATTTTTGGGGCATGTAATTCAGTTGTCTTGTAATGAAAACAGGCCTATTGACTCAAAATATCTGGGGAAAAAGTGCCACCAATAAGAGGAAAAAATTGTCAAATTGGAATTTGCTCAACTCTGGCTTGAAGGTTTGAATTTAATACAAATAAATTTAATAATGAATAAAATTTGCCTGATTTTACAAATCATTTTTAAAAGTTATTTTGTACCTTTTCTACAAGAAAGCTATAAACATGAAATTTTAACTTGAAAACTGTTTAAATGCAAAGGCTCAAACCTGCATTCTATGAAGGTAATATTGAATGTTTATATCTAATACTGAAGAAATTTTAGCTGCTAATTTTGTCCAATATTGCTTCTATCTTTATAAAACAGATTTAGAGTAGTTTTTTAGTTATTAAATAAACCCATGTTCCCTAACTGAATAACAGAATAACAGAGTTGGAAGGGACCTTGGAGGTCTTCTAGTCCAAACCCTTACTCAAGCAGGAGTCCCTACAGTATATCAGACTAATGGTTGTCCAATTTTGTCTTAAAAACCTTAACTGTTGGAGCACCCACAACTTTTGGAGGCAAAAGTTCCTATATTTGTTTCTATATTTAAGGAAATAAGGAACAATCTATATCTTATAACTGTATATTTCAGTTGGACTCACTTATGGAACTGTTGGCCATATGTAGTAAGTTTGCAAATTTATGATTCATTTCATTTTTCAGTGCTAACTCATGGTCAAGCATTTATTAAAAATAATAAACAGTTGTGAATCAAATATATAGCTTGCTTATATGCTTGACAACTGTTGTGATCTCACGGATAGGTGAAAGATCAGGAGAAAAAGTATATGGGCTGCTGGCCTGCATATAAACTGACAGGAAATACGCTGTTCCAAGTCTGTTATACTGTCCTGTCCTGTGCAAGTCTGTCTGAAAATTTAACTGAAATGCTACTAACTAAATGTCTAGTAGGCCCTTGGTTTCAGTTGAGGTTAGAAGAAACCTGAACTAAAGTAGCATTAATCTCAAATCATTTTGTAGATATAATTTGGTTTGGCCAAGTAGCAAGAAAAACCTTTCTAGAATTTTCTATCATGGAACCTACCGGAATGGGTCCTCAGATGGCCCGTAAGAGCATCTCTACGACGGCAAGCATAGTTACACAAGTGGCACTTGAAGGGCTTTTCGCCGGAGTGTAACTTTATGTGGCGGAGAAGGTTGCCCTTTTGAGTAAAGGATGCCCCACACTGATTACACTGGAAGGGGCGTTCGCCTACAGGGAGAATGAGAGGGAAAAATACGTGAGAACAAAACTCTTACATGGTAATCGGAGGAGGATTTCAGTGAGAAAGTTGTTTTCCAACTGGCGCTCTGTGACTTCCACCAGCTGCAGGTTTGATATAACATGAGCCTTTCAGACTAAACCTGCCAGTTCTTTAATGCTTCACTGGCTGGGTCAATTTGATCTGAAAATCTAATTTTTTTTCTAAATCAGAATGGCACATCACAATGCAAATTCAAACTCATTTAAATAAAGTGACTGCAACATTTTGTGTTGAAGAGCCACTCTTCCTGATCAGCAGTTTTGGAATAAACCAATATCCAATTTTGCATGTTGTGGCATTTGGTAGGTTTTTTTAATGTGGCTTTTTTCAAAGGGTCTTTAAAATATGCCACTGAAGCAGCAAAATAAAAAGGAAACTCATTAAAAATGCATTTCAGGATCACAAGTTCATTTCAGCGTTACATTCTTATATTTAAATGAAAGGCACTTCATTATAACAGTTATAATAACTTCTTTTCATTTACATTTTCCCTGTATTTTCCCTTTCAATTTCTTCTCCATTACCTGACTGTCCCTAAGCAGCCAAATCAGGAAAGAGACAGAAAACTCTGGGGGCAGATGGGTGAGTGGGAGGGTGGGGTAGGGTGGAGTGGGATGGACTAAAAAAAGGAAGTTAAGACAGAGCAAAGGAGACAGCATCTTCCACACAGAACTCCTAACTCCCATTGCTATATATCAGAGATGGACTGCAGACTTGTTGTTTTGTGTGTTTTGGTTTTGGTTTTAAAAAACAGTCCAGAGTAATTAATGTCTGATTCTCATTTTAGGATTTATACATAGAATTGTTTTATTGTTAAAATTATCTTTTGAAGAGAATAGGCTCTTTTGGTTAGACCCTATTTTCCTAGCATTGTCAATCAACCTTGAGGATTTTAAAAAACTGATAAGCTAATTACAGTTTACATATTGATCACAATTCAAGACAGATGTCTTGTTAAATACTAAAAGAAGCTAGAAAATATTGTCTTGTGCTTTTCTATTACAATTCTCCTGCATTCCTTATTTTGCTAACATGCCAGAACTAAAGTAACTGCAACAAAGGTAAATTTCATTTTCCCTCTTGACCAGTTTAAATTTGTTCTCTCTACATTTTATCAGCCAAACCTAATCAACAGTACAGTAAATCACACTTCCTTTCCTTTCTTCCATATCCTTTGTGTAACTTCATAGTAATTCAACTATTTTGTAGCAGAGGAATTTAGTGAGGTGCTGTAATAAAGTGTTTGGATGACCTTGAGGAACAAGGGGAAGAGTTGCTGCCTAGGAAACAATCAGACAAAGCAATCCAGTGGCATAATGGTCAGAGAAAGAAGCTTAGGAAGGACTCATCTTAATGAATCAAGCAGTTAAAACTGGCGGCAGGAAGTTGTACTTTCAGATTTGCATGTTTCTGTTAATATACCCTCACAATAAACTTGAATTAACTCATCTAGTAATTTTTTCCTGTCTGGTTTACAGGGAGGTTGACACCAATCTTGCAAATCTGAAAGTACAAACTTCCTGCCACCACTTTTAACATCTTGATGCATTAGAGCAGGTCCAACCCAAAATTGGCAATTTTAAGACTTGTGGACTTCAATACCCAGAATTCCTCCTCCAGTCATGTTAGCTTAGGAATTCTGGGAGTTGAAGTCCACAAGTCTAAAAATTGGCAAGTTTGCTAAGCTATTGGGGGGGGGGTCCTGCCTCTCTTGTCCAATTGTTTCCTAGGCAGCATCTCTTTCGCTCGTTCTACAAGTTTATACACATTATAGGTGTCTCTGCCTCACCATGTCCTAACCCACTTTCTCTTCTCTATCAAACTCCTAGCCAGCATTACAGGTCCCCATTAAATGCTGAAATATGCCATTTTGATATAAATACTTAGATCCTGTCTATTAAAGGTAAGAGATCCAATGAAGCAATTGATCTGCATCTAAATAGATCCAAAAAGAACAGTCATTTTCATAATCCTTCCTAATTACTTTTTAAACATTTTTCTAACTGAGAAATTATTAGCTATTTCTAAATACATTCATCTTAATAAGCTAATGCATTTCAAAATAGGTTAGATGTAACCAGTAAATGATTTTTCCAAAAGGAAAATGTATACCAAAGGGAAATTTGAATTTAAATATTGAACTGGTAAAATAATAATTTTGTCATCATTTTTTCTTTTTACCTTCTAATCTAATTACTCTAATTGAATAGTATGTTAAAGTTTAACAAGTCATATTCTTTCCACTCCCATAGTTTTGATAATTTTTTTCTTAAAATTAGTGTGATACATTGGCTAGAAAGTTTCTTTTAGAAAATTCATGTTTACTGATTTCTTGTCCATTAGGGCAATGTTATATTCTTCCATGACAAACTATACCTCAGCTCAATCAACTTGATAAGTTATTGTGAGATCCAAAAGAGATATACTTTATTTAATTGAAAAAGGTTGTCTATAAATGTAATAAATATGTACCATAGAACGTTTGTATTTGACCAAAAATATAATTTTTTCCTCACATTTTTCTCAGATTCTGAGTCTTTAGAATTTAGTCTGTGGTTCAAGGTTTTTAAAAGGTAAATGGTGGCATTTTGCTACAATTCTATGATTCACAATCATTATGAATAAAGAAAGGGTCAGTAATGTAGAATCAAGCCTGGGATTCTATTCCTTGCCATTTATTTCTATAATTCTCTGGAAAGGAACAAAGGAATAAAGAGCCAGATGTCCTTTTTTTAAACCCAGTTCTTACACCTAAAAAAAAAATAACCAGATTGGTTCAGTGGCTAAAAGTCTTTCTGCAGAAATGATGAGATAGACTTCCAGTTTTGACTTAGGCATGAAGTTTGCTGGTGACTTAGGGCCAATGACTCACTTTTAGCCCTTCAAAGAAAACAATGGCAAATCACTTCTGAAAAATGTGCCAGAGAAAATTGTATAGAGTTGCTCATGTGGTCATCAGGGGTCAAGACTGATTCAAAGAGTCTGTAATTGGTACAAAAGTGACATCTTTTAACAAAGTAATATGTTGAGGAAATCTACATTAGATGTAGGTCTATTTAGCAAAACTTGCACATATTTTAATCTCTGAAAAGCAGCCAATTCTTTTAAAATTACTCTCCCTACACATAATGAAACTGGAGAAATTCCCATTTAATTGGAATATTGTACAGTTCAATATGGATGGGGATAAATGAGGAAATGTGTAACATTGCCTCTCTTACTGCAAAGAACACGGAAAATTCTGTGAAAATGCTTAAAAGGGATTTGGGATATTCCATGTTTTTTGGAAAGATATAGTGGAGATGAAAATTTTGTGAGAAAATGCCATCCGTATTTCTGTTGAATAACATCAGGATTCCCAGGTATGAATAAATTAATTATGTGACTACTACATAAAACATATGTTGTACAAATCAGTGAAAAACTAAATGCACAGTTATAGTATAGGAGGTGGTACCTGGCTCAACAGTTATAACCCTAAGAGGGATCTATGTGTCCTAGTGGACAATCACTTAAGTATTATCGTGCAGTGTGCTACCAAAAAAAATAATAATGAAGTCCTGGGCTGCATCAGTGGAGGGACAGATCATGAGAAATGACAGTATTACTTTAAATCACACTAGTGATGCCACACATGGAATGCTACATCCGTTCTGATCACCATAATACAAAAAGGATGCTGAGGCCCTAGAAAGAGTGCAGGGAAGAACAACAAATATGGTAGGGGGAGTGCAGGCTAAATTGTACAATGAAGGGTTAAGGGAACTAGATATATTCTAGCCTAATGAAGAGAAGACTTAAGAATAATATAATCACTTCTTCCAATAATTGAGGAGCTATCACAAAGAAAAGGAATTTGACTTATTCTCCAAAGCATCTCAGGGCAGAACAAGAAGCAATGGGTGGAAGCTCATTAAAGAGCATTCAATCTGAAACCAAGAAGAAATTTCCTGACCGTAAGAACAATCAATTAATGACATAATTTGCCACCTAGGATTGTGACTGCTCTATTGTTGGAGGTTTTCAAGAAAAGATTGGGCTGCCATTTGTCCTGGATGCAATCCTTCTGCATTGGGCAAATATTCAATTAGAAGAACTTCAAAGTCTCTTGCAGCCCTATGTTTCAATGATTTTATGATCTACTAGCTTATTACCCGGCTTTGCCAGGTATAGTGGGGCCTGATCTGTCCTCATGCTGCAAGCAGGGATATCTGCAGCCTACAATTCCCAGCATTCTTTGCCTGATTTGCATTCCTTGCCTTTATTGGCTGGAAAGGCTCCAATTTGCATATGCTGCCTGTATTGGTTGGAGAGCCTCTTCACTCATCCTGCACATGCTCAGTACAGCTGTGCTGCTGTTTTGATGTGGAGTGTCCCCTTCCCCACCCCAAAGAGCTCTCCAAGCCATTGCTGAACCCCGCAGTGCTGATCTTACTACAGAAAGGTATCTATGTGCCAAGTTTTGGGGAGATTGGTGGAGGGGTGTAGGTTTGTATAGAGCACATACAAACACACACCAGACTTCTCCTTTGTAGATATAGAAGGAGAAGAAGATAGATTTATCTCTACTCCATGGGGAGCTTCACTAATAAACTTAAATGTGTCTGTTAGAATACCAAGAGCATTTAGACTTATATACCACACCACAGTGTTTTACAGTATTCTCTGGGTGGTTTACAATGTAAAAGAATTATTTTCATATTGCCCCCAACAATTTGGGTCCTCATTTTACCAACCTTGGAAGGATAGAAGGCTGGAATCAACCTTGAGCCCCAGCAGGATCGAACTCCAGGCTGTAGGCAGGATTTGCTTGCAATATTGCACTTTGATAGAAACTAAAGGCAAAGGAAAGGATTGAGCGGGTGGAGTTCTAGGAAAAAATCAGCTTCCCTAATCAGGAAATTGGAAACAGCAGCAAACTTTGAGGAAAGAATGATTATCGCCTGCACTGTGAAGCCTAGTTTCTGTGGCAGGGACATATACCAACTGGAAGATAATTCTCTGTTCAACTGAAACATTTTGTTTTGATATGCCTTCATGCGAAAATTATTTGAAAAATAGTTTTGAAAAAGAAAAAAGACAAATATGATAGAAGTGGAATATTGAAAAAAAGTGTCTTCCTTTAACTAAGGATGTACATTGTGAAAGAGTAAAAACACATGTTGCATAGGAGAAACAGACAGAAGCAAAGTGCTAGTAAGTTGCAACAGTATCCAAAAAAGAAGTTGGCAAATCAATCCTAAAACTGCAATTAAGCAATATCCACACAGAATTCAGATTTTGTACTATAGATATTTTACTTTAAGAATACATAACAAAAGACTAAACTGTGGAACGATTTTAAAATGTGTTATAAGCTTTTTAAGAATGAGGAATTTAGTTACAAAGATTATTTCCTGATGTGGAAAAAACCTTTGTCTTTTGTTTTAAATACTATATTGTAGATTTAATTAACTAATTTCTTATTTGTTTCTTTAAAAGGAAGTCAACTTCCAGGTTAACTCACCTCTTGGTGACTTTTGTGAGAAAATTAACAATAGTTTCTTGGAATAGCATGGAAATATTTTGCCACTGCTTTTTCTGAAATATTTTTTTCAAGTTAGATGTCATCTACTGATCATTTACTACTAAAGTCAAAAATAACAGTGACATCAACGATGCAAAATGTATAATTCAAAATCAATGTATTTATAGATATTATTATGACCTTGATAGACCCAGAGTATTAAATAAAACTTGGTAGTAGTCATTTTATGGTTATGATATTCCCTAGGACTGTTAGAATAAAGAAACATGCAAATAATATGATCCCCTCTAACAGTATTGGGTTTAATCTTTCCAACTTATGCAGCAATTAGCCTTTAAAAGCTTGTGTGAAGCATTTTAATTAAAAGCAGGCTACTTGCCATTTACAGTCTAGAAAATGTCTTATGTGCTATGATTTCAATCAACTGCAGAAAGTGTCAGTATTTTAACCTGTCATGAACTTATGGAAAGACCTTTGTTTTGAAAAGAGAAAAAATATTCAGATAATCTCAGTTACATTTAGGACTTTAAAAAAGAAGAAGATATCAAGTATTGTTTAAAATAACCACATGTGGCAGATATATTGGGGTTTGGAGTTTCAATTTTTAACTCATATAAGGTCATTCATTAGATTTGATATTTACTACTAGGCTTATGCTAGTTAGGTTTAGTGGTTAAGGCACAAGGCTAGAAACAGGGAAACTCTGAGTTCTAGTCTCACCTTGGGCACAAAGCCAACTGACCTTGGGACAGTCACTCTTAGCTCTGGGAAGAAGGAAAAGGTAAATCTCTTCTGAAAAACCTCCCTAAGAAAATTGAAGGAATTAGTCCAGACAATTGCCAGGCATCAATACTGACTCAAAGTTATGAAAAAACCCCTAGGTTATGCAGTGCTATGCATTTAATCTTTAAAGTTGTTTCAGAACAAGTGGGACCATGAAAGTTGTAAATGTTTTATTATGTTTATGCTCCCATACAGCTTATGGAATATTCAGGAGTTACAGTAAATATTTGAAACCATAAACCTCATACTGTTATCTGATACATGCTGAAATGTCACGATGAGATTGCCATTTCCACATGCTACTGAAAAAGTAGGATTGGAGATAATTATTTTTGCTTTCTTAGGACTAGATCTGTACAAAATCTTCAAAAGATATGCTTGATACGAGGGAATGGTTATCTGCTTCGTTGTGGCTACCCCAGATATCTCCCCATGTCTGAGCATGCACGGCTACTTAGCTTCACCAGCATAATGAAGCATGGTAACAGGAATCAACAACATCAAACCTCTTTACCAGAATCCCCTGCCTACAAAGTTAAAATTTCTCCTCTAGTTCAGTGGCATTTTCAAACACACAACCACGACCAGAATGAAGTCAAAACAGCACTTCCCACTTGTTGCATTCCCTCTTGATACAAATTAGGTCGCAAAGGAGAAAATAAACAGATATGTAATTATTTCATAGACTAAAACCTAGAATTAACAATGAAAACTTGGAGACAAGAATATTTATCTAATTTAGGGATGAGAAAATAGTATTGTATAGAAACATGAAACTTGGGTGAAACAGAGGATTGCTGGTCAAATCAAGAAAACTCGGATCACCCAGCAAAGTAGAGGTAAGATAAAATGATGGAAAGACGACCAAAAAATCAGAATTAATTGTTTCTGTCTGTAATTTGCAAACAATGCAAGGGGTTTTAAGGTGCATCTTAAATACATGAAGCACACATGGAGAATCTAACATTCAGGAACAATGGGACAGCAACAACTTTCTATATTGCAACTGCAGTGACAGCTTAGTGATGTTCTAAAGATGCTATAAATTTCTCAGAAGAAATAACTTTGACTTGTTCAAAAACAAGTGAATACTCTTTGCTTGGTTTCTGCCTTTTAAATTCAAAGCTCCACCAAAGTCTCTATCAACATTCATGTTTGTATGTGCCCATGAGCACTCTAGTAGTATAAAAAATGATAATTTATAGCATTGGAAGCAAGCCTAATTGGAAGCAAACCTAATCATTGGTTTTTTGCTAAAGGAAGTACAATGGGATTCACATTATCTTTACAATTCACAATATAGCAATAGCACTTAGATTTATATATCACTTATCAGGACTTTACAGGCCTCCCTAAGCTTTACAGAATCAGTATATTGCCCCCAACATTTTGGGTTCTCATTTTACCTACCTCGGAAGGATGGAAGGCTGAGTCAACCTTGAGCCTGGTGAGGTTTGAACTACCTAATTGCAGGCAGCTGGTAGCTAAGTGTTGCACTCGAAGGACTGCACTCTAATCACCGCGCCACCACGGATCTAAGAATTATGGAGGGGGGGATAATTTGCCTGCTGACAATACTGCACTGATGCAAATGCCATGAGCAAACTACTTGTCTGCTTAAGATCTGCCACTGACTCCTTGGAACCATCTTTTTCCAGATAAGAAGAATCTTTCTGGAAGATTAAAATTACTCCCTGAACCTCAGAGGGATTAACTTTACAGGACTTTATTCCCACTATATTTAAATCTTAATTTTAAAAAATCAGTTTGGATGTTTGATTCTGGTAATTATTATTTTGTTTCTAAAATATGGTTATTGAATGAATGGAAAAGAAGATAATTTCTCAATTTGATAACTGCTGTTATTTTGATCTTATGTCTGGCCTGGTTCGAAGACAAGACATAGCCTGATTATTCTATGTGTTGATTTACAAAAGGAATGGATTAGAAATTTAACCTAAAATTCTCCTTGGCCTTTTCATGGCTTTTGACACTACTAGCTGTGATATGATATTAGTATTCTTGGCATGGTATGGTATAGTATGGTATAGATGTGTTAAGTATTGTAATGTTTGGTAACCTTCTGAGTTTCAGGATAGGAGTGGGCAGCACAATACTGGATTAATTCGAATACAAATCTCTAGTAGCTAAAGAAAATAAAACTCTGCTAGACCTTACCAGTGTGGCTTCTCTTGTGAACCATAAGAACATTGGGACCGATGCAAATTATCCCACAGACATCACACTTTAGCTTTCCGTTAGGGAGTCGAATGCCTCCAACTCCTGAAATGGCTTTGCTGCCACTGTGTGAGCCATTCATTTTGTCTCCAGAGGCATCAAGCATTCGTAAATCCTCCGCACATTCTTCCCCATTCATTTCACAGGCATGCCCATTCTCTTCATCACTCTGTGTCTCTACTTTAATATTACTGGCTGAAAGAAACAATAGATGATGCCACTCAGTGTTTTTTTTTAAATAAACCAATCAAAATCATTGTGGGAAAGAAACAGCATAAAGGAAAGCATTTCTCAATAATACACAACGATATAATTGACAAATCACTAATGTACTTACATGGGTGGAATGGACTTATTTAAAATACATATACAATATTAAAATATTTACATTTATAACTCTAAGTTTCATATCATGCTCAAATCTCATCAATATAATGTGCAAACCGGTGAAATTATCATGTTTCTGACATCCACTATAGCTCTTTAATATATGATCATGTTGGCACATTTGACTGGAGAATGTGGCCAAATTTTATTTTATTGATGTAATATTTGTCACCATCAATTACATTTATTATTTTTAGTTGTTTATTGCCTTGTTTTATTTTATTTTGTACCAAATTTTATTTGATAATATTTTATTTTCTTTCACCTGGTAAGTTTTCACCTTTGTTTTTCTGTATTACTTTCTGCTCATTTACCATAATAAAAGAGTGACTGATATGTGACTGGATCAACAAGACCAACCTATCAAGCCCTTTCTTAGTTCATTTGCCATAGATTTGGATTGCCAAAGCCTTCCTAAATCTTGAATCAACCTAGCAGAGACTCTATGAATGGCAAAGGAGGCAATGGAATATATTTAGTGAGGTGTGCCCAAATGCACATATCTGAAGAAAGGTATGACTTGTCCAGAACCATGATTCTACCTGTGTCTTAGGCTGTCACTGGAGCAGGTGTCAAAATATAAACTACTAGCTGATTACCCGGCGTTGCCCGTGTATTTTTTAGTGGGAATGCATTATTGGAAGGGGAAAATTAATGTTAG
>JANHFQ010006906.1:8775-19826 GCA_032468035.1 Aparallactus werneri | reverse complement strand
ATGAGCACCGCCCCCTAGAGTCGGAAACGACTAGCACGTATGTGCAAGGGGAAACCTTTACCTTTACCTTTACTTGTTTGTGCACAAAATATGAGCTGGATCTTCCTAGGTCAAGATGGGAGATCCCACAGAAGGTCATCAGTAAGTTATGTAAACCGCCCTGCCTGACTATCACTATCAAGCAAGAGGACATGGAAAAGAACACAGCTATATTTATGCCAGGTCTGGTCTGTTAAAAGCAGTGAGCAGACTTTAAGTATACAGAATGGCAGCAGATACTCAAAAGACCTGTATTTAACAAAAGTAAAAGTTTGAAGTCATTGAAGTAAATTGATTACTGGGAACTAATCACAGTTGTACAATCACTAGCTACTTTGCTGTTGGGCCTTGTGATGTCAACTGCAGGCAGATCAGCTTAAACAAGTATATAATTTGGCAAATTATCTGAAAGACAATCAAAGATAACATGAGAAGTAGAGCATCTACATGTCATACAAAAAGCCCTCAGCTGTACTGTATATTCTGAATCTCTAAATTGTCTTGTTGTTTAAAATGTTATTAGTTGGTGGAGGCAATGTTGAACTAAACAGATCAGTGGCTTGATCTGTTAAATATCATTTTGATATCCCCCAAAGGGGGGAAATAATTTTTCTGGCATAGGCACAAGAAAATAGTTAATGGAAGTGTATTCATATTTTTTCGTCAGTAACAAAGTTTTATAGTTGGTTGGTTATATTTATTTTTATTTATTTATTTATTCACCACATTTCTATTCTGTCCATCTCATCTAAGTGACTCTGTATATACTAAAGAACAAACAATAGTAAAATAGTTTGTCAAGACACATAATGTGGGTTTTTTATATTCTCTTCGTTGTCAGTGAATATTCATTTTCTTATAAATTAGGGTTAGATTAATCTTTGTGCCTGTTACTAACTTTACCTTCTGAGACTTTGTTATTACTTGTAGCTTCAGCATCTTTAGATTCAGCATTTGTAGGTCCAGTGTTTGGTACAGTAAGTATGTCTGACAAGGTTGGTTGATCAGAAGAAACGACAGGAGGAGGAACCTCTCCCATTTTTTCTAAAAAAAAAGACACCATAGGATAATTTTTTAAAATGAAAGTTTACAGCACGTTGTAGGAATATGACTTTTTTTGGCAAAATTAAGGTTCTAGTTAATACTGACGAATAAAAAAAAATTAATCTATCAAGAACAATTTTCTAATAGCAAGAGATATTCAGTTGTAGAACAGCCTGCCTCAGAGCTAGTGGACTTGACTTCCATTCTTCACTGGAAGAATGTAAATGGAGGTTGGATGTTTTAATAGTAGACTGGGCAGGAGATTGGACCAAATTATCTCCAAAATGCCTTACCAAACCTACACTTTGTGATACTTTATGAACTTTTTTTTTCAGAAATGACTTATTTTTTCGAGTTCAATAAACTGAATTCTTTCAAAATCCTCAATCATCCTAATCATGATTGTCCCAAAGATGCTTTTTCCAAAGGCAACTGGACTTGGTTTGGTTTTTTAAAAAAATGCTTTGCTTATCATCCAAGAATCTTCTTAAATTTTAACTGCCTGATGGGGAATTGGTGGATAAAAAGGAAAACATTTTCAAAAGGAAAAAAAAACCCAAGAAAGTCCATTTGCCTTTGGGACAATAAATAGAATTTTACAAATCCTCTTCCATCACCTGGATCACCTGGAAGCATCACTGGTTTGAATGGGGATGGGTTTTGTGATAGATTGCCTTCCCCCCCCATCTAATCTCTGCTTGTTCAACTGCCTTGCAAATGCAGAAATGACTTATCTGCCTGTGGGAGGTTTGTGCTGAATCCAACTATTGTTCTATGGTCATGTCATTTAGCCTAGTGGTTCCCAAATTAGATTTCAAATGACAAAAAATAATAATTCAAATACAAGGGAAATACCACACTCTGTTTTCAGACAGTGCCCCCCCCCATTGTGGGTAGCATGGCTATTTTTGATTTATGGCAGAGATGCCTGCTGAGGCATCACACATAAAAAAGGGACAAGGTTTCAACTGCATGTTCATGGCTAGCATCTCCCCACCCTTTTAACTTCTCCCTGGGAACACCCCCATTTTACTGGCTCTATAGTTTGTCTTAAATGTCTTCAAAGAAAGGTCATGTGTCACAATAACGATGGATCGAAACAGTCACTTGGGACTACTGGTTTACCTGTTTTTGTCACTTTAAGTTCAAATTTGACCTTGGAACTTCCAGCAATGACAGCGTAAGTGGCATCATCTTCTTTTCCAACATTATTAATGGTTAAGGAGTGCTTATTCCCCTCTGATTTGATAATATACTTCTCACTTGTGGCAAGTTCTACACCATTTTGCTGCCATTTCACCTTGATGCCCATCTTCTCTGTCTCTGCTTCAAAAACAGCCGTGCCTCCTGCTGAGACATCTTTTGTCTTTGGTTTCTTGATGAATGCTGAAGCTAAAAAGATGGCAAATAAAAATAAAAAGTACAAAATAATCTATCCCAGGGGTCCCTAACCACCGTTCTGTGGACCGGTACTGGTCTGCAACATGCCAGAAACCGGGCCACACAAACAAGTGGACCCCCATCCACAGGATGCAGGCAGCTCACAAAACAATACCTCCTCTGTTTGTGGAAAAACCTCTCTCCATGCCCAAAAGGTTGGGGGCCGCTGATCTACCCTGTTTTCTAATTCCCCTTATCTATATTACTTACGATATTTTAAAAAGGCATTGACTTTCAGAACAAACAGATGATCACAAATTCTTTTATTCAGTCTGGGGCCAGACTGAATATGCACTTTTAATATACCACTTTGATACTAGCTCCATTTTATCTCAACCACCTGTTGTTTAGGCAACCCACTGCTATGAACCAGAAAACAGGAAGGCCAGTTTTATTTCCTTTCCAGTGAAATGCTTCGTTTTTCTATAGAAGCCAGAATTCCCATCTGGTTAGATAATGATCCTCTTAGAACAAGTCAGACCTGGTTTCAGCTATCCATGTTTTTGTGACATTAAATATACTGTATGATGATTTCTGAAGCTTACATTACTAAATCATTCAGATATTCTGGTTAGTGAAATGCATCATTTCCCAAACGTATTGTTGGTAGGTAGTTACAATGATAAGGATCAAGTGCACTATGGAACTTTCTGAGAATCTTGGTGAGATTTGCTAAAGTAAAATTGGGAAAAAATTCTGACCAGGATTTTTTAGTCTAAGCCGTTTTTTGTGCTAACATCACAAGCACAACCTACATAGGCTATGCTTGTGATGTTAAACTGGGACTTTGCATTTGAGACAAAGAGATTTCTTTCCCTATATAATATCCAGTTTCATAAACTACTAATCCTAGCCTGCCTTGTGAAGAGGAATGTGGATAACTGGTGAGAGGAAGTAAAAAGGATCAAATTAATTAGGTAATGACATTGATCCTTGGGACAGGAGAAGCAAGCATCACTGATTAATCATGCACAAACTATATTATCTGCGTTTACATACAAACGGGCATCCATGTGCATAAGGAACTTAACTAAAGGTACCAATTAGCCCTTAAGTTTTTAATAAGAGCCTTTAGTAGTCTAGTTTATGTGATACATTAAGTAGGATTAGCTAAAATGTAAACATTTTATTTTGATCTCATAAAATAGCCTTATTTTAATTTGATTTTTCTTCTCATGAAAAATTGACTCGTTGGAGCAATGCTGACTTCAAAGCCCGTTTTAGGGTTTATAGTTTTTAGCTTGTATGTTGGTCTCAACTCAAAATTATGAAAACCACTGATTTTCTGCAAATGTAGTTGTGAAGGCCAAAACGGACTGGATGGTTTCAGCTGGCCTCCGGATAAGCATTCAGGGTTCTTAGCTGCCTTAATTCAAAGGGTATAATAACTGAAATGCTTATATATGGGACTGTTTTTTTATTGTTGACACATACGATATTTAGATGATTATATGATTGGAAGAAATGTCCATCTGGGTTCAGTTCCAAGTGGGAAAAAAGACACTGGAAACATGGCGACTGCTTGGAAATATGGTTTAATGGTGGACAGTAGGACCGCATGATTTGAAGACTTGGGCAAAAAAAAGCACATGGATGGGAGAGGGAGAGAGATTTATGCCCTCTGTTGGGCTTTGAACTTGCTTCCTGTTCCTGTGGCAAGAAATGTATCCTGATTGGTTGTCAGACTCCCATAGGGCCATGTAGGAGTAACTTTGTAGGTTGGCTTGAGTCCCAAGCTTGCTTGAATCTTGCTGGATGATGTAATGAAGGGGCTTTGGGCAGGGATGAGTTTCAACCAGTGTAACAACCGGTTCAGTCGTTTTTTGAAAAAATAATAATAATTTCTTTTTGCCCCTCCCACCTGGAAAAACAGCTGAGGCACACTGCCATGCCAATCAGCTGTGCTGCAAACAGCAAATAAAGGTAACTATAACATCCGGACAGGTGGAAGGGCCCCCAAATTTCCCCCCAAAAAACCTGACTGAACTGGTTCCCTAGACCCTGCCGGTCCTTAACAAATGGTTTGCCAGAACCGGCCGAACTGGTAGGAACCCACCCCTGGCTTTGGGCAATTCCTATTATGGCTTAATGGCTTTATCTTTGTTTGGATCTGAGTGAGGGCTAATCCTATCACCCTGGATCTGAAGGTCTTTTGTCTTGTAGATAAGATGTCTTTTGTCTTTCTGGAGCTATTAACAAAGGTGGGGGCTGCTTTCCAATACCAGGCTTCTCTTTTTCTCATCCAGGGAGGTATAATATTCTGCCTTTTTAATATTTCCTATAATATTTCATTTTTCTAGGAGAAGGGTAGGTGCTAACTTTCTACAATATGTAGAGTAATTTCAGTTTGAATCCCTTGGATTCTGAGAAAAGAAAATTTAAAAATAAACAGAAAACCTGGGCTGTGTTGAAGTGAATACCAGTCTCTCTAGCTAGCAGGAGTAGAATATAGAGGAAATAATAAGCATTTCACCTAAAGGATTTCTGCAGAGGAGTGCTCCTGTCTCTCTCAGAAGCCCTCTATTAGGAAAATATATTTAGACAGAAAGCCAGCATGCTTGATGTAGCTGTATTCAAAGTAAAATAATGACAGCTTATGCAAACTGCAAGGCCAGATGGAGGCGGTCTAGTATCTATGCAATTATCAGAGAAGTAACAGTAATAAGAAGGAGTAGGAAGTGATGACAGCCCTGAGAAAAAAAATTGTAAAGAAATTAAGGGGATGGGGTGGGCTAATGCATACATTTTGACTGTATCTGCTGCTCTTGGAGGATAGTCACTGAGAAGACACAATGAGACAATACATAGAAGAGTGGACCTTCCAACGCTAAACAAATGTCATGTTGTAGGTAGCAAAAATTAAGTCCTAACATGTATATTATATCTAACAGGACTGGGTTACAGCATTCTTGGAAGTCAAGCCAGTTTGGAAAATGACTGCAACACTTACTGCTCGTCTTCTTCCTTTAAAGCAGGAGGATAAAAAGATTTAGAGGGATAGCTTTGTAAAGCCAGTTGTTGTCACACAGCCTTTTTAGCCTTTAAAGCATCCATAAATACTTTAATGGTCTGTCAACAATGCCTTTTTAAGCAGCTTCTGTCTTGTGCTCATGGCAATTTAAATCCAACTCTGCTTAAGCAAAACCTGGTGAGGACTGAATTGTTTTGGCAACATCTTAAAAGAGACTCTGGACTCTTTTAAGTATCTCCTCTTACTGGACATTTCCTCTACTATTATGCTTTTCCAAGTTTCTGTTCAGGAAAGCAATGATGTGTGTGTATACGCATATATTTTCTAGAAATTAAATTTATATATGTTAAAGTTAATGCTTCAAAATGCAAGTAAAGTGTGGGCATTACATTTAAATTAAAAATTTGCCTTCCAGAAGGTCTTTTGCAGCTTCTGTTGCAATACTGCATCAAGAGCACAACAATTAGAAACTTCTTTCATACACAGATAATTCAGATTTTTTATATTTGAGTTTCCCTGACATTCCTATTTTCCCCTAGGTTTTGTTCTTTAAATAAATCCTGGGACTCCTGATTCTTTTTCTTATTAAAAAGAAAAATAGAGATATCAGAGAAACATCCCTAAATTATTATGCATAATCATTTAAAAACCAGCATTTTTTGTTGGTTTTGAACCCAGGACCATTCTGCGTATGGAACAAACCTTCTAACCACTATCCCATTGAGATAACTTCTTATGTGCACAGCAAAATACTTCCTTCAAAAAAGGAATGGGGAGCATTCCTTCCTCTATGAAGTGGCAGAGCAACCAGGGTAAGCCTCAGGAGAACTTGCCCAGAGGTCACTTAGGTCATGAGAGAGAGAGAGAGAGATGCTTAAAAAACAATGTTATCTATTCCTGTCCTACAAAAATGGTTGCTGGCCAGGAACAGAACACAGGATAACATGAATAAACTCTCAATGACAAAATGCTGCTGGAATAATTCATCTTGTTCTTTGAACCATGATGTGAGGGGAGTAATGATGAGAGTAAGGGGTGGGGGAGAGAGAGAGATTGAGAGAGATCTTCATTTAAGTCTATTAAGTCTATCAGAGCTGTTCTTTGATTCCTTCAATTTAGTCAAAGGTTGAGCTCTCAGTAGCTCTTCAAAGGTGAAACTGAGTAGGCTGCTCCCCACTTACCATTTATCATCAGAACAACTCTGGTCTGGGAGAAGGTTTCTTGCTGTTAGTTTCATATGTTGTACTCAGCACAGAGAGAAACATACAAATAATAGTTTTCCTTAGCTGATTTCTTAATATAATAATATGTTCTCTTCCTCTCTTTCAATGAAGTACAGCAAATGGAAATGAGTGTGGTGTGTGCACGTGGCAGCTTCAGCTGGATCAGTGAGAGAATTAGCCAATGTTTTGCTCTGGAACTATATTTAAAGTTATTGTAAATTTCCTAGCTGCTCCATTAACAGGCTTAGCTCTCCCTTGATCCCAAGTTGTTATATCTTACAATCTTACATTCTTCTTCCGCTACAACAGCTGAGGCTATGAATTCCAGTATAGTAACCTGAGCAAAAGACTGCCAGTAAGACGTGCATACCAAGCCTGCCTTTGTATATAATTGTTCCATGCATCTGTTGTCCCACGTCCATTAATGTGTAAAATAGTTATAATTATTTTGCCCTAGTATTTTCAGCTTTACATTTAAAAGCAGGTTTAGTACTTCTAAAGCTTTGTGATGCAGTTGTATACTCAAAGTTATGAAAAAGGGCATGCTAACACAGTTTACAATATCAATTTAAACAATCTCATTGGAGTCCCCTCTTTATATAGCAAATGCAATGCCCCCCCTCTCAAGATCTATGGCTTCTACTCTGACAGCATTTAAAAAGGGTATAAAAAAACTTGGCTTTTCTCTTAGGCCTGGGGTTATGATGGGTACTACTACTAAGTCTCTATGTGTGCCACCAAGAGCTGTGATGGCACAGTGGAGAGCCCTGGTGGTGCAGTGGTTAGAATATAGTATTGCAGGCTATTTCTGCCAACTGCCTGCAGTTCAATTCTCACTGGCTCAAGGTTGACTCAGCCTTCTGAAGTGGATCAAATGAGGGCCCAGATTGTTGGGGGAAATATGCTGATTCTCTAAACCATTTAGAGAGGGCTGTAAAGCACTATGAAGCAGTATATAAGTCTAAGTGCTATTGCTACTGTTAAATGATTTTACAAATTAATTTAAGTATGATTTCCCCCCCTCTTCTGGACATGCATTCTGTTTTCATTCTGATATGGTCTCATGCTATTTTTCACAGCACATGCTGTCCTGAATCTTAGTAGAGTTGGGTGGCTTTATAAATTTGAAAAGACTACTACAACTACTGCTGCTGCTAGTACTAATGCATCAGCTCCTATGATGCAAGTGATCTTGTAAAAAATGTGTTTGCTACTGCTTTTCCTAGTCCTATAGTCTCTCACTTGTATTTAGCAAATGTTTTTCTCCTAGAAGTTCATAGGCTCTTGCTGAATACAACTTAAGGCTCACATTTTGTGTACATGCACAGCTCCCACATAATTGTAAATGGCTCAGTACTTTCTTTCCTGCTTCTCCGTTTTTATTTTGGAATTGTTCCAGATAATAATGAACAATTAGAAGTGTAATCAAATTATCACATCTAATATCTATATCTATAACCATATACTTAGCCACCTAGAGTTGCTGGGAAAAGCATCTAAATTTATTATCTTCATTATATCTTTTTATTCTGACATGAAGACATGCTGACATGGAAAAAAGCTCAGCTCCATCTCAATAAACTCAAAAGTAGTCAGTATCCTAAAAAACAAAACAAAATAAAAACCAACCCAAAACTATTCCTGAAGACTGTTAACATTACTAAAGTCAGGTGTTCTTCTGAATCTGAGTCCTGGGACATTGGCAATTGAGGCCTGTGGTGGAGAAATGTCTGAGAAATGGTGCAGGAGCCTGTGGATGTTGTTGGACAATGGTTTACCATTGTGTTCTGGGACTTCTTTTGGCCTTTGACTCTAATCTAAAGCTTTGGTATCTCCCAAAGATCTCCTATTCAAATGCTGATCTTAGTCCCCCCCCCCGCCCCAACCCAAACAAGATCTTCCAGTTGTTTCCACTGTTAAGGCTTAATTAGGACCCAAGGACACAAGCTCTATTTCATAAAAGTGATTCAACCTTTTCACAGGTCTCCAGTCATACAGAGTAGTTCAACAAGAGTGTCATACCCCTAATATTATTTTTATTTACATCTAATCTCCAATTAACAACATCATGCCACATGCTCCACCCCTTTTGCAACATGCATAGAAAAAGGATAGGGCTTGCATCACAATATCACCATGCAGTTCTTGTTGGTCTGCCCTCCTCCCCGCCTTCCTCTACAAATACCTTTATCAACGTATACCAAAATGTACCTAATTTGGATTTTCTTCCTATAACATTCTACTTCTACGTAGTAACTAGATTCATCTATATATACCTGTAATTCTATTCTTCTTAGACATCAATTACTTCAGTGTGTCCTTTTAGGATTTATCACTAAAACCAAAGAGGAAGGGCACCACAATGGAAGAGTCTTAGAGAATGCAAAAGACTATGTGAATTTCATCGTACATGAGATCACAAGAATTGATTGGGGCAAAGCAAATATTTGTTGTAGAAGTCCTCTTATTTCTTCTCAGGTACTATTGATTTCATGCTACTTATAAGCAGTTATTTAGGGGGAAAAACTACCCGATATTAATTGAGCAAAGTGGAATATTGGGATAATTCATGTATGTGGGCGATTAAGGCCAAATGATGCCCTCATGGTGGATAACGGTGCCCCTCAGCCCTTTCATTGTTTAACTGGCAAGACATTAAGATTCAATAAGTGCTGAAAACTAGAGCTTGGCAATGAACAGTTAAGGACATAATATCCAGAGGAGAAAACAAAACCCCCCAGTCATGTCCCCCTTTCCTTGGTGCCCTAAGCATTGCATGTGCTTATATTGCTTAATGGTAATTTAAAAGCAAAATATCGGAGGCAGTGATATGGGATGTGCATCAAGTGATACAGAAATTGCATAGCTATATATACAGTAACAAATGAATGCTATGTGTTACAAGAGATATTTGAATTGGGAAAACAAACATGGGTAAAAACTATCTTTTAAACTAGTCAGCTAGCAGATTCCAGATTATCAGTCCTCAATATAATAAGAGATTGTAAAAGAAAAAAGGGTCTTTTTAAAAACAATTTTACATTCTTGCAAATACACTACAATGAGTTAATTGCATCTAATATTCAATCACAACAATGGATCAATTCCCCAGTAATTTGTCTCAGAATGTAGCATTCAATATTATACAATCTTAAGTAAGACCATTAAAAAAGGTTTAAATTTCAGGAATGAAGCATGTATGTTTTTTAAGGTGTAGACATTTAACTAGGGAATAATGGGGCTTGGCTTTTTTCATTATCATTTAAATAGTCTTTCAGAAAAGGTATCAAAATAGCTTTTCTGGATGAGAGCTCTCATATCTCATATTTCAAAAGGAGAAAAGAAAGCATTATTTATGGATTTCTTTCACTACAAGGATTAATCTTATTGAGCAAAAACTACATCTTAAATAAAGTACCGTACCTCATTTTCTCAACTCCCTATAAACATATATTTGCATGGAAAATCAGGACAAAAATAAATAACAATGGGAGTCACATCTCCCAGGAAAAAAAATTCAGAGGAAAATCACAAGCTGCAATTTGAAGGGACAAAGAAATAAAGAGTGTATAGCCACCCTCTATTTTAAATTAACTAATCCACTTTATTTTAATTATCCTTTAATTATATTTCTGTTTGCCTACTCCAAAAGGGAATATTGGTTAATCTTTCTCTCATGTAACCTTATTGTTAAGGCATCTTATTTAACTATATAATGAAGAGACCTGCTGCATCTCTGTGTTTACTCAAGTAACATTCTTTTGTTCCATCTCCAGTTATCCTTACCTGGTTTCTTTGTAGGTTCTGGCATCTTCTCGTTGGCTTGTGAATTAAAAGGACCCTTTCACTGAGTGGCACTGCAAGGAGACTGAAGGACTACCAAGACCCCCCTCCAAGAAATACTACTCAGAAGCCCCCTCCTGCTCCTCCCTCTTGTTCCCCTTCTGTTCTCAGCACCGCCACCTTATCAACAGTACAGAGGCACTTGACAAAATTCCTCTGCCAGTTTAAATATAGCTGAGTTCCATGTGTCAGAGAGTGTGAACCATCCAAGACAGGCCCCACTGTCACATACACCCCAATGCCCAAAATGATGTCCTTGTGTACTCCTCTCCATGGCATATCATTTGTGTCTTTAATTATGTACATGGAACCTCAACATATCAATGTAAATTCCAACACTATGAACAGATGCGGCTGAAGTTATGCATTGGTAAGTCCCAGTCACTGAAATGGAGTGGAAGAGTGTTTCTTAATTTGGGTTGAATTCAGTGGTGGGATACTACTGGTATGCTGGTTACCCGCTTCATGGGCGTGCTTGGCGAATGCCATTC
>JANHFQ010006899.1:147269-160495 GCA_032468035.1 Aparallactus werneri | reverse complement strand
CTGGGACAAGTAACAGGAGCTCACTCCGTTACGCAGCACTCGGGATTCGAACCACCAAACTGCCGACCTTTCTGATCAACAAGCTCAGCATCTTACCCACTGAGCCACTGCGTCCCCTTCCAAGTGGGTTACAATGTAGCTAAACCAGATCTGAGGATTTCCTGCACAACCCTGTGTTATTATTTCCCCCTTGGTCATCTTGGTCACGTCCCATAAGGTTCAAGTTTGATTTTTGGGTAACAGTTCCACATTTTGGCGCTTCTTTGGATGGGCATTTTGCATTCCATACCCAGACTTGTGTCCTTGGATCTTTCAACCGTTGTCTCTGGATGGTTCCTGTCCTTCTCCCCTCCCTATCTTCCCATTCCCCCTCCATACATTTTATGGCAGGCTGCCATTAAAGTGAAGTGAAGCAGGATTCAAGCAGTTTGATGGCAGATCTGACACACATACTGGAAAGAAGCATAGTTGGTTGGGGAGTTCTGGGAGTTGAAGTCCACACATCTTAAAGTTGCCAAGGTTGAGAAACACTGTAAAGAATCCATCTGTTGAAGTGATCTTTGAATTTTGAATGTGGACATGCCAATGGATATATTTAGTCTCTAAAGCATTATAAGACTGTTGGTTGGCTTCCTGTCAAATCAACTCCCGGAAAGATTGAATATGCCCTGATGTAGGCACTCATTAACTAAAAATGAAATCTAATGACAGAGTGGATTAGACCGTGTTTGCTAATTGACCTCCACTTACATGGGGTTTTTTTAAAAACCCGAGTCAGGCGTTTTTACAGAGGTTGTCATTGTCTCATTTGTCCAAGCAAAGTCCTTCCCCTATTTAAAGTAATAAGAGGTTCAGTGCAAACTGCATGGATGCCAGAATTTCATTTCAAACTGTTTTCTGAGTTTTTGGTTTGCTTTGCCTTATTTTCGTATTTACTAAAGATAAAGAAAAAAGCCCATGGATATAAGCTGTAGAATAAATTATTCCTGAGCATTGTAATACTTTGGGCAGCATACATGAATAATTTCTTATTGTTTGCATTCTGCCTTCTGGATGTACTGAGACTGCCTGCTGCTTTTTGCTAAAGTTTCTATTAGTGCAGAACAAATATATTAATAAGTTCCTGCTATCTCTGAAGTATTTAATATGGGAGAGAAATCCTAGAAATTACAGTTCTGTGTGCTTTACCTTTCAACAAAATGCACTGATTAAATTATGCCTCGCTTCTGAATAAACATGCCTAGGATCGAGCTGTACAATTATGAAGACTTTTTAAGGCTTTAAAATGTAGAACATGGATTCCAACAAATTGATTTATTTCATCCTTCTCCCAATTGCTAATTATAGATATTACATGCATACCTTGGACACTCTTTCAGAATGCCTCCAAATGTTGGCAGGTAATTATCATTTTTAATAGAACAAAAGAAGAAAAGAATTAAATACATAGGGAATAGTCACAAAGATTTTATTTAATAATTTAATTAAAATTATTATTAAATTAAATCTAACATAGTTCTTGCACTTCTTGCTGTGAGGTATCTTTCATGGGGTGTATCAAAAAGGTAATATGTTGGCCATAATGGAATCTGTACCTTTTTCACATGTCATCTCGGCTGCTCAATACTTTTCCTTCTTGCTGATTTCATGTCACCCCAGTAGTAGATGAGCGCTTGAATGTTCTCAAGTTTTCTTGGATCAATGTCTTCAGCAGGGATGTCCAAACTTGCAATTTTAAGACCTGTGGACTCAACTTTCAGAATTTTCCAGCCAGCATGGAAAGTGATTAGTTTAGCTTTGTACAGTTGTCTTGTACTTAACAAGGTATTAGTAGTAACATGAACCACACTGGGAGGGGAAGGCCATTCAGTGAGATTGATAGCCAAATGAATATCTGTATTAGTAGTAAATAGCCAGATGTCCTGCAGATATTTGGAACTCCAACTCTCATGGTTTATTGCTACTTGCCATAAAAGGTGAGACTCAAAGGAGTTGAAGTCCCAAACACCTGGAAAATGCTACCTTGCCTATCTCTGATCTGCATTCTCGTTTCCTACAACTGATCTTGCTACTGAAGGCAATACATAGGCTTAGTTCTTGCCTGGATCTCTTGTACAGTCAACCAGGACAACCAAATGGATGGAAGAACTCCAAATGTGTGGGCTCTGCAGAGTGATACTTGAAGTTCATGTACCTAGATGCAAAACAACGTGTAAAAATGCATTCCTGAAAGGATGCAACACATTGTTAGCCCTTCTTTCTTTCACATACATGTGTGTATATGTGTGTGTGCATGTTCATATGTATATGTGTATAACCTCACCTTGGCAATGGATATAAACATTATCATGCCTAATAATTTTTTTCTCCTTTGTTGCTTTTGTTAATGTTATTGAAAGTGCAGTTGCCTCTTGAAAAAGCACTTTTGAGACAACCATGATCTGGATGATTGAGAACCTCCATAGACATTTACTGTACATGTACTTAAAATGGAAATTCTATGGGAAGGCTTGATTATACAAATTTATTCCAAAGCTGTAACAGGCTGGAAATGGTGGTATATAGTTTGGTTGTGTTTTAATGGGTACATTTTTAAATTTTATATTGCACATTTCTGAACTGGCCATCTCCCTCAAAGAGAGAATACATCCTTTCTTTCCTGGTGTAATTTTGTGGCTTCACTACATTTTCCCAGCTAGAATCATGGATGTAAGATTTAAAAACAAGACTAAGCAATTATTATTTAATAATTATTTAAAATAAATTAAAATAAATGATTTGCTATCATCTATTTATTGGGAAAAGTGCAAAGAAGATCAGCTAAGATGATTAAGGGCCTGGAGGCAAAAACATGTGAAGAACGGTTGCAGAAATTGTATATGCCCAGTCTAGAGAAAAGAAGAACTAGGGGTGACATGATAGCAGTGTTCCAAGGACTAGGGATGACATGATAACAGTATTTGAGGAGCTGCCATAAAGAAGAGGGGACCAACTTATTTTCCAAAGCACCAGAAGGCAAGACATAAACAATGGATGGAAACAATGGATGGAATCTAATCAAGGAGAGAAGCAACTTGGAATTAAGAAGAAACTTCCTAACAGTGAGGACAATTAACCAATGGAGCAGCTTGCCTTCAAAAGTTATAGGTAATTCATCACTGTAGGTTTTTAAGAAAAGATTGGACAACCACATGTCTGAAATTATAAAATATCTCCTGCTTGAGCAGGGGATTGGACTAGAAGATCTCCAAGGTCCCTTCCAGCTCTATTTTGATTGATTGATCTTTAGGAGTCAAAATGATTTTGATGGCTTATAATCAGTCTATCTGCTATCTTGCTGAAGAGAGTTTACATCAAATCTGAGATCTACTGCATGCATACAGCTCTCTTAAGTTGGAATTCTCTTGCCTTCCTTGCCTGATGTTGTGAAATTGTCAAGTTATTTCACATTATTTATTTTCCTGTCAGTTACATGCTAATGTGTTTTACCCCACCTTATCCAAATGTTTTAGAGACATTGAAATAAAAATGAAATTGCTCACTTTCCAGAATCTTTTTTTTTTGGTGATTAAACAAGTTTCAAAGTCTGTTGTTCCAACCCAAAAGTAGTGATTGAGCATTCTAAAGGCACAATCTAGGCACAATCTCAGCTGAACAATTCTTTTGATTTAGAGCTTTAGAGCTCAGATACTGAGCCATGATGATCACCTAAATCTGGGCCTCATTTCTTTCAGGATCTAAGGGCTGATACCCCACTTGGTGATCTGTGGCATCATGATTTTTGGGGGAATAAACTCAATAGCAATACAAGCCACAAATCTTACCGACCGCTTACTGTATTGACTTTCAGGTGAGACATTTTAGGCTACCTTAAGATTGTTTTCTTTCTTTGGGGGGGGGTGTGGAGTCATCAATGGGAATAAAATTAATTGAGATGCTATCTATTTAGTGAAATAAATTGTCATTTCATGTTGTAAATATAGATTGATTTTCCCATCTGGATGCATAATCTGTTGGTGGATTATAATATGTGACCATTATTTTGGGTTCTTCAACCATGAACATCCTAATATTGAATAACTTCTTCTGTTACAGACAGTTGAAAATACCTCATAAGTAAAATGTAGGCCTCATTTTTAGATCACTAAGAACCTTGAACGTATACTGTGCTTGCTTCTACAAACCATATTAGCAGCATTTTAACACAACATGTAATTTGATTGGTGCTTGCCTTGTTCTCTTGGCTGGAAGGCTGCCATTGTGCTATGATACTCATTGGAATATATGGTGCACTATACAGTATATGTCACATTCACATGCTCAGAACCCCTTGAGGAAGAAGTGAGTAATCTCCAACCTTCCTTCGCAAGCCCATGGACTGGTGGTAATGGGATAAGTCCCAATGTAAGCATCTAACAAGGAAAAACTATTTATTTATTTATAAACATAAATAAATAGTGGCATTTCCACTCAATGTGCCATGTTTCTATATATTGGATGGAGGCAAGGTTTCCATTCCTATTCAGAGTTGCCTAGGATTAAACTTGGGAACTTTGGCATGCAGGACACATGGTGTACCATTTATGCATTCAGTTGGCTTCAAACCTGTTATTCTTGATTGCTACTATTTTAATGTTGTCCTGGTGTTAACAGAGGTTCAGAAACTGTCCTGGAACTCAGGCTGAATCACTCGTTGGGGAAGACCAAAAGAAAAGGAGAAAGCACATGAAAAAGAAGAAAAAATTAAAAACTCTAAAAAGGATCTTCTATCTCTAGGTTGAGAAGAACCTATTTCCTATTGCTGATGCATCAGAAACAGGAGTGCTAGTTGCTAGGGCCACGTGTTAAATTGCCTGCCTCTTGCATCCCTGTTTGTAACCTCCCTTCAGTGTCTCCTCTCTAAACTAGGTTACACAGGCACTGCCATCTCTGTGCATACACATAAAGCATTCTTTTGGATTATTTTAACATATTCTAATTTCATTTGTTCCCGTTTTTAACTTCACTATTTTCTTTTTGTCTTCCCTTGTATAGGATTAATTACCTTTTAGCTGGAGGCTTCCACCCATTGGGCTTTCATATCATCAATATAATACTCCATTGTATTATTTCTGTCTTAATTGTTGATGTCTTCTCAATATTATTGGGTGGGCTGCACTACACCAATAAAGGAAGAAGGCTCAACTTTGTCCCCAAATCCTCCTTCCTAGCGGCTTTGCTGTTTGCCATACATCCTGTGCACACTGAATGTGTAAGTACCTAATGACTTGGGTGTTAAGAAGTGCTCAGAAACATTAGGGTTCCATCATCTAATCTTTTGTATTCTTGCAAGTTACCTGTCTTTTATGTGCTCCTCTGTCTGTGTGTACACATACAACATACCTGATTTTATGTTGCAACTTCTCTTTGCATTGACATCTCTGGTATATTACTAATGCCTCAGAGAGATTTTGGTTTCAAAAGATGCCAATAATTTATATAATTATTTATTTTTAAAGTGTATCTTGATTGGCATAAAGACTGCAAGGTGTATCCATAATTGGGGAGAATGATGATAGCATTTTGCTAGGAGAAAGTGTAAGTACTTGTATGGCAGAATCCCTAGTTTTTATGAATCCTTGGTAGTCAATCTCCTACCGAACTCCCCCCCCCCAAATGTGCTGGATTGGATATATCCAATGTCTTTTTTGAAACAAATTTCTCAGGAGCAGTTCACATGATCTACTTCAGACAGAAGCAGCCCCTTGTAAACTGTTTCCTTAAAGGGTTCTCTGAGGAACAAGAAGCATGGTATTCAGATTTTAACACTGGGATAGAAGTCGGAGGGCTATGGTTATTTTTCCATATCATACGAAGAGGATAGCCATTCCATGCATTTCTGAACAGAGACTTAATCTTTTTTTTTGAAGAAAAATAAAACTTTATTTTGAAAATTCACATTACATTTAAACAAAAATAGAAAACATATACATCATGTAATGAATCTTTTACAATATAATCATATTCCCTAAAACTGAGGTAAGGTAGGAAGCCACGGGTGTCTGGTTATGTTGATGTATCGAGACACCATTTTGTCTATCCCTGTTTATCCTATCAGCCAGTGAACAGGTGTTTTGGGGCTTTACGTTTGAATCTATCTTGAAGTAATAATAAATTTCAACATTTTACATATAATCTAGTCTTGTCTGTGACTGCCACTTACAAATGTGAAGCAATATCTTGCTATGAAATGGTTTGTTTTTGTTGGTTTTTTTAATGACAACTACAGCATCTGAAATTGGTTCTGCTCAGAGAGGTTGGTAGAGTATGGATTTCTTATTTGAGAAAGCGCCGTGATTCAGAAAACTGCAACTCTTAGGTGTGCAGATCGTACAAAGATCCAGCAGTTAACACATGAATCCCTCAGTCAGTGTGGGAGGTCAAGGAGAGTTAGTGCAGGAGTAAAATCAGAAAGGGATGACCAAGAGGGTGCATTTGTCCTTGAGGCTATATGTGAGGCCCATACATATTAGTAGCACGCTACAAGGTTTGGGTGGTAGATCTATGCTTTTTTGGTTTTTATGAGATTCCATTTTTCCTTGGAATTGGATTGGCTATTTGATGATTTTATACATGAGGAGAGGGAAACATTCACAGACATTGAGGTCTCCTGAATGCTCCCTCATGTCCTCCAGGCTGTTTCTGAAAAGTACAGGAAATGGCCAAAGAAGGGTGAATTGTGACTCATAAAGAAGTTCCAATCTCCCAGTGAACTTGAAGGTTGCCCCATCTCTGAGCTCATGATTTCCTCCCTGGTGTATTTTGAAGGGAAAACATTATGACTTCTCAGAATATTGTTGAGAAGAATGTGTCTCTCCCTCTGATGGCTGGCTATAACCAGGCTACACAATTCAGTCGATCCATGCCATGAGATTGCTTAAATGGCTCTAAGAGTTTTCATCCTATTATTATTTGTTGGTATTGCCAGGGGCACTAGAAAATAATTTTAAAAGGGATCTGGGATAGGTTTTCAAGAAAAACAATGTCCTAGGATAAATCGTGGTTAGTCACTATGGTCATTTTGTCATCTATTGGAAATGTTTCTGATATCCTTGAGTATCCTTTCACAACCTTGATCCTCCACACCCTCCCAAGCTGGAAGAGAAGTTTTGGGAGCTGAAGAGTACACATTTGGATATCACCCCAGTTAGAGAAAACTGACTCAGAGCATAAGCAATCTTATTATCTCACTTACTCTAAGAGCAAATTCCTACAAAGGTAGGAAGTTGGGCTCAATGGTCTCTAAGATGTATCTTCCAGCCTTTTTATTCTGTGAATCTGAGTTTGGTCTTCAAAAACTACAGGTGGTCCTTGGCTTACAACTACAATGGAGCCCAAAATTTGTGTTGTTAAGTGAGACATTTGTTAAGTAAGCTACCGTAATTGATAAGCTAGTAACCCAGTTGTTAAGTGAATCTGGTTTCCCCATTGACTTTGCTTGTCAAAAGGTCATAAAAGGGGATCACTGAACCTTGGGACACAGCAAAAGTCATAAATATGAACCAATTGCCAAGCGTCTGAATTTTGATCATGGGGATGCTGCAGTGGTCGTGACTGTGAAAAACATAAGTCACTTTTTTCAGTGCCATTGTAACTGAATGATCACTAAATGAACTGTTGTAATTTGAGAACTACTTGTATTACAGTGTATAATTACTTTTGAGAAACTATTATAAAAAGATATGGCTATTATTTTTATGTACATACACAAATATTTGAAAACAATATATAGGTTTCTTGCAGACATTTGCTAAGGGTAATCAAATGGAAAAAAATTAATGTTGAACTTGTTGAGTGGAGGGTAACTTGTGGAGTAGAGGGTAAGAGGCTTCTCTAATATTGGATTAGTTGGTAACCATCTTTAATTAATAACAAACTCATTTTCCATAAAAAATGTTACATACTTCACACTTCACTGCATATTTGTGAGGAAGAGACATACGTTGCCTAGGGCAGTGGTGGTGAACCTTTTCGGCACCAAGTGCCAAAACTTGAGCTTGTATGCACCGCACACCTTTTCACTTATGCCATGTGTGCTGGAAGTGGCATGCAGAGCCATCTCTCTGGGCACTCCAGCCGTGCCTGTTGCTCTCCTGGGTTCTGGCACATGCATGCACGTTAGAAACTGGAAGACCAGGTGGCTGGGAGCTGTTCTTCCGGTTTCCAGCACTCCCCCCCGCCCGCACGCGAAGGCCTGCTGGTGAGCGCGCATGCACACACCAGAACCCAAAAGAGCAACGGGCGACGACTGGCGTGCCCAGAGAGATGGCTCTGTGTGCCACTTCCGGTACGCGTGGCATAAGTTCACCATCATGGGCCTAGGACCTCTGGTATATGAAATTTAAAATATTGCTCCAAAGTGTTTCATAGTTGCAGGAGTCCTTGGATTTTGCAAATCGTTGTATCTTCTCTCTTTTAGTAGAATTAGGGTGACCTAGTGAAGTGGGAGGAGGTGATGCATTCCATTAACTCATCCTGAAATGAAAAGGTTCTCAGTCTAGGGTATCTCTGATTAAATTGCCACAACTTTGGCCAGAACTCTGGTATGGATAGTTGCATTACAGGCAATACTCAACTTTAAAAAAACAATTGAGTCCAAAATTTATGTTGTTAACTGAGACATTTGTTAAGTGAGTTTTGCCCCATTTTATGACCTCTCTTGCCACAGTGAATCATTGCACTTGATAAGTTAGTAACCAGGTTGTTAAGTGAATCTGGTTTCCCCATTGACTTTGCTTGTCAAGAGGTCGCAAAAGTGGATCACATGACCTTGGGACATATCAATGGTCATAAGTATGAACTAGTTGCGAAGCATCTGAATTTTGATCAGGTGACCATGGGGATGCTGGAAAGATCGTGTGAAAAATGGTCAAAATTCACTTTTTAAAAGTGCCGTTGTAAATGGTCACCATATGAACTGTTGTAAGTCGAGGACTACTTTTAACTTAAAAGACTGTTGCTGACTGAGTGAAGGATAAGAGGCTTGTTTATTAACCCTGAACTTTTCTTCCTTTCCATTTTAAGATTGCAGGGATCGTTGGCAGAGCGGACCTCTTATGTGCCCTGTTCTTTCTGTTATCTTTTCTTGGCTACTGCAAGGCGTTTAAAGAGAGTAAGTCCTTTCCTCCTGAACATTTTTGGGTAGGCTGGACGATAGGGTAGGCATTTTGGGTGCCAGTGGACAATAAACATGAACATAATGTCTGAGTTTGAAGACTAGGCAATGGTTTCTTTTCAGAAAACAGCATGTCCAAAATGTTGCTTTGTCTATCTTATCTCCTCACCTGCTTATGAGCTAACAGCATTTTAATTAGCAACACCCTTGATTTTTCAATGACTGATTGGAAGAATCTTGGAAATTTGGGCAACAAGGAGCCAGAATAAATTTGCACTATTATACATAGAAATTACACACGATTTTTCAGAACTTCTGCAATTAAAACATTTCCTTTGTTTGGAGAAAACTTCAATTTTGTTTTGTTGAGAGTCAATTTACACTCCTTGTCATTGTTGCAAGGCCATTTTTTGAGCAGGCTCATGGAAATATTGTACCATTTCTTTCTTCTGGATTTTTTTTAATTTCCAGTCTAGCATACAGTCTTGAAATGTCAAGCAAATGTTAACCAGGTTGAAACCTGCTTAGTTTCCCAAACATAGACAAAAACCAACCACTTCTCCATGCTGATCCTGTTTTAAAGAAGCTAATTAACTCTAGGAATACTGTGTGGACATGGTTTTAGACCATGAAGTCCAATTTTAGCAACTTTAACACTTTTAGCAACTTTAAGACTTGTGGACTCAATTCCCCAAGCTGGCTGGGGAATTCTAGGAGCTGAAGTCCACAAACCTTAAAGCTGGACACTGCTGCTTTAGACTTCCATATATATGATATCATCAGTAGCATGCATTTTATGCACAGGGGTGGGTTTCTACCAGTTCCTGACGGCTCTGGCAAGCCGGCCGCTGCTGCCAGGCCAGTCATCCGAACTGGTTTGGTCTCTGTCAAAATGGCAACAATTTTAGCCCTCCCTCCTGCCGAAATGCTATACTTACCTTTATTTCCTGCTTTCTGAGCCCAGGAGATTGGCGCATCTGCGTGGATAGCCGCCCTGCAGCTGTGTTTCGGCAGGGCAGCTGTAGGAACTGGCCAGGATTTGCATGGTGTGTGTGCAGCACGTGTTTGGCGTGTGGCGTGCGTTTGGCACACACACACACACATGCAAAGCGTGTGTGCAGCGAACCGGCTCGTAGCCCAGTTGAAACCCACTCCTGCCCATGCATCATATGGTATACATATGATATTGTGTACAGACAGTTGAGTTAAGATGTCTTAAGCTGCTTTGAGCTTTCCTATTCTGTGTTTTCTGATTCATCTCCTTGCCTAGAAAATAAACATTGGGTTCAGACTTGGTGCTTGGAGAGACAGGAATCCCTAGGAACTTTGCTACTTCTTTTATTATTTGGAGGGAGGTGGGCCTCCCAGTCTGTAATGTTCCAGTTTTTGACACAGCAATTAGACTTCAGCTGTAGTTAGTATTAATGCTTAAGCAGGACCGAACCAGCCTTTGATGTCTTCCTCAGCCTCTTTCCATTCCCTCTTTCCCTCGCCTGTGCAAGGGCTCAAAGAAAAGCTTTTGATGTCTTCTTCAGCCTCTTTCCATTCCCTCTTTCCCTCACCTGTGCAAGGGCTCAAACAAAAGACAAAGCCAGCAGCATTTTAACACTGATGCTAGCAGAGGAAGCTGTGGCTGTGATAGCTCCCTCTAGCAATCAAAAATAATGCTGCCCCCTTTTTCCCCCTCTTCAAACAGAGGGAAGAAGCTGCTTGCTTCAGTTTTGTGGTTTCAAAAGGGGGGGGGGGAAGGATGCAGCATTATTTACAAGAGGAAGAGCTAGGCTACCCAAACAAATTTCCAATCTATAGTGCTTGCGAATGATGAAGAAAACAGCTGCGGGGTTTTCTTTCATTTTTTTTCATTGTTGTTATCGCATGGCCCAAGTGGTAACATCTTAAAATAACATAATGTTATAAAATGATATTAAAATGGAATGAAAAATCAAAGTGATACTTTTTTTAACATGATCCTTAACACACCGGTAAAGATCAGAGTTGTCCTCGTATGTCCTGCTCTCTTTCTGGTTACCCTGTTGTCAAACCAGGAAGATTTTTAAAAATGATTAAAAAAGAATAAAAAATGATTTTTAAAAAATCTAACTTCTTTTTTTAAAAAAACAACAAATACAGTACCAGTACTCCTCAAGTTACAATCACAATTAAGACCAGAATTTCTGTGGTTAAATAAGATGTATTTAATTTCTGTGGTTAAACAAGGGTGTTCAATGAGTCGCATCCAATTTTATGACCTTGTTATCCTGATTGTTAAGCAAATCAATGCAATTATTAAATGAATCATGGGGTCGTTAAGCAAATTTGGCTTCTCCCATTGACTTTGCTTGTAGAAGCCAGCTGGGAAGGTTGCAAATGGGGACCTTGCAACTGTTGTAAGTACATGCCAGTTGCCAAGCCTCTGAATTTTTTATCATGTGACTAGGGATGCTGCAACACTTGTAAGTCACTTTTTTCATTGTCGTAGCTTTGAACGGTCGCTATGTGGATGGTTGTAAATTGAGGACTGACTGTCTGTTTAGGCAGCAAGTTACAGACGTTCAACATAGTGAGAGGCTTCAGGTATGGATGTTCAGCCGAGCTTGCAATCTAAATACAGGTCGTCCTCAACTTACAACAGTTCATTTAGCAACCGTGCAAAGTTACAACAGCACTGAAAAAATTGACTTATGACGGTTTTCCACATTACAATACCCCATAGTCGCATGATCAAAATTCAGACGCTTGGCAACTGACTCATATTTATGACGGTTGCAGTGTCTCGGGGTCATGTGATCCCTTTTTGTGACCTTACTACAAGCAAAGTCAATAAGGAAACCAGATTCATTTAATAACTGTGTTACTAATTTAACAGCTGCAGTGATTTGCTTAACAACCATGGCAGCACGAAAGGTCACAAAATGGGGCAAAATTCACTTAACAAATGTTTCATTTAGCCACAAAAATGTTGGGCTCAATTATGGTCATACATGAAGGACTACCCGTAGACCTTGCTCTCAGGGCAACTTCATTGAAACATAAAGTGAATATATAAATTCCTTACAGGATGAATATAATCAAATTATATAAGCTAGATTCTCTTCTATAAAATGACAGAAGCACTTGTGGGCATTGTATCTTTTGGAACAGGAATCAAAATGCTTGCTGCAAATCTTTGGCATACATTAAGCTTGTGACCATCTGCTGAGGGTAGCAGAATGCCTTCCCACAATATGGTGTACCAGTTTAAACTAGGTTCAGGTGCCAACCACAAATGAGTTCCATTCTCTGACAGGAGATCATGGTGGGAGAAACAGCATAGTTGTAGAATGTGTGCTTCATTAAACTGATTAACACACTTGGCATGTGTGTATCTTTGGAGTCATAATTGGCACTTTTTTGTTGCTTTACTTTTTTGAAGATTGAAATGCAAAAGCTACATTTAGTGTTTTGAGTACACAACATATATCTTGGTTTTTATAAAATATTCTGGCAATGAAATGATTGACTGATATCGATGGATTTAAAAAGCAAAATGTCTATGTCTTCAGTCTTAGCCATAAGGGCATCCAGCTTCTTCAAACTGTGTGATAGCGTGGAGCAAACAAACTGATCCTGGGAGCAAAGATCTGAAAAAAGAAATGCTTGTATTTCTCATGAATTACTCTCCAAAAGTACAGGTGAAACTCGAAAAATTAGAATATCGTGCAAAAGTTCATTCATTCCAGTAATGCAACTTAAAAGGTGAAACTAATATATGAGATAGACCCATTACATGCAAAGTGAGATATTTCAAGCCTTAAATTGGTATAATCTTGCTGAGTATAGTTTACAGCTTATGAAAACCCCAAATTCACAATCTCAGAAAATGAGAATATTACATGAAATCAATAAAACAAGGATGTGAAATAGAACAATGTTGGACCTCTGAAAAGTATACGCTGCATATGTACTCAGTACTTAGTTTGGGCCCCTTTTGCATCAATTACTGCCTCAGTGCAGCATGGCATGGATGCTATCAGCCTGTGGCACTGCTGAGGTGTTATGGAAGACCAGGATGCTTCAATAGCGGCCTTCAGCT